>WIXP02000149.1:0-18944 GCA_009739505.2 Apolygus lucorum
ACCGCCTCAACTACAAAGAAGCGCCGATAATCAAAGGAATATACTAATGATAACCCAAACCAATAACACCTCACATATGACTTGATAAACGTTATTGAAACTACAATTTCTTGTGTACTCAGTCGACTCACTATCAAAGAGACCGCCGTTTAGAACAAAGGAATGGACGTATGAAAAATACACAACCACTGTCCACCTCACATATGACGAACGATAGGAAGTGACATTCCTTTGTACATGAACCGCCTCAACATCAAAGAAGCCGCCGATAATCAAAGAAATAGACTAATGATAACCCAGAACCAATCACCACCTCACAAATGACTTGATAAACGTTATTGCAAGTCAAATTCTTTTGTACTTAGTCCGCCTCAACTCAAAGAGACCGCCGATAGAAACAAAGGAATGGACCTATGATAATACATAACCACTGTCCAACTCACATATGAAGAACGAAATTGGAAGTGATATTCCTTTGTACATGAACCGCCTCAACATCAAAGAAGCCGGCCGATAATCAAAGGAATATACTAATGATAACCCCATAACCAATCACACGTACCTCACATATGACTTGAATAAAACGTTATTGAAAACTACCCTTCCTTTGTACTTAGTCTTCCGCCTCAACTTCAAAGAGCCGCCGATAGAACAAAGGAATGGACCTATGATAATACATAACCACTTTCCACCTCACATATGACGAACGATATTGGAAGTGATATTCTTTTGTACATGAACCGCCTCAACATCAAAGAAGCCGCCGATAATCAAAGGAATAGACTAATGACAACCCAGAACCAATCACTACCTCACATATGACTTGATAAACGTTTTTGAAAGTCAATATCTTTTGTACTTATTCCACCTCAACTTCAAAGAGACCGCCGATAGAACAAAGGAATGGACCTATGATAATACATAACCACTTTCCACCTCACATATGACGAACGATATTGGAAGTGCCATTCCTTTGTACATGAACCGCCTCAACATCAAAGAAGCCGCCGATAATCAAAGGAATAGACTAATGATAACCCAGAACCAATCACCACCTCACAAATGACTTGATAAACGTTATCGCAAGTCAAATTCTTTTGTACTCAGTCCGACTCAATATCAAAGAGACCGCCGATAGAACAAAGGAATGGACGTATGAAAATACATAACCACTGTCCACCTCACATATGACGAACGATATTGGAAGTGACATTCCTTTGTACATGAACCGCCTCAACATCAATGAAGCCGCCGATAATCAAAGGAATATACTAATGATAACCCATAACCAATCACTACCTCACATATGACTTGATAAACGTTATTGAAAGTCAAATTCTTTTGTACTTAGTCCGCCTCAACTTCAAAGAGACCGCCGATAGAACAAAGGAATGGACCTATGATAATACATAACCACTGTTCACCTCACATATGACGAACGACATTGGAAGTGATATTCCTTTGTTCATGAACCGCCTCAACTACAAAGAAGCCGCCGATAATCAAAGGAATATACTAATGATAACCCATAACCAATCACTACCTCACATATGACTTGATAAACGTTATTGAAAGTCAAATTCTTTTGTACTTAGTCCGCCTCAACTTCAAAGAGACCGCCGATAGAACAAAGGAATGGACCTATGATAATACATAACCACTGTCCAACTCACATATGAAGAACGAAATTGGAAGTGATATTCCTTTGTACATGAACCGCCTCAACATCAAAGAAGCCGCCGATAATCAAAGGAATAGACTAATGATAACCCAGAACCAATCACCACCTCACAAATGACTTGATAAACGTTATTGCAAGTCAAATTCTTTTGTACTCAGTCCGACTCAATATCAAAGAGACCGCCGATAGAACAAAGGAATGGACGTATGAAAATACACAACCACTGTCCACCTCACATATGACGAACGATATTGGAAGTGACATTCCTTTGTACATGAACCGCCTCAACATCAAAGAAGCCGCCGATAATCAAAGAAATAGACTAATGATAACCCAGAATCAATCACCACCTCACAAATGACTTGATAAACGTTATTGCAAGTCAAATTCTTTTGTACTCAGTCCGACTCAATATCAAAGAGACCGCCGATAGAACAAAGGAATGGACGTATGAAAATACATAACCACTGTCCACCTCACATATGACGAACGATATTGGAAGTGACATTCCTTTGTACATGAACCGCCTCAACATCAAAGAAGCCGCCGATAATCAAAGGAATAGACTAATGATAACCCATAACCAATCACTTCCTCACATATGACTTGATAAACGTTATTGAAAGTCAAATTCTTTTGTACTTAGTCCGCCTCAACTTCAAAGAGACCGCCGATAGAACAAAGGAATGGACCTATGATAATACATAACCACTGTTCACCTCACATATGACGAACGACATTGGAAGTGATATTCCTTTGTTCATGAACCGCCTCAACTACAAAGAAGCCGCCGATAATCAAAGGAATATACTAATGATAACCCATAACCAATCACTACCTCACATATGACTGATAAACGTTATTGAAAGCTACAATTCTTTTGTACTTAGTCCGCCTCAACTTCAAAGAGACCGCCGATAGAACAAAGGAATGGACGTATGAAAATACACAACCACTGTCCACCTCACATATGACGAACGATATTGGAAGTGACATTCCTTTGTACATGAACCGCCTCAACATCAAAGAAGCCGCCGATAATCAAAGGAATAGACTAATGATAACCCAGAACCAATCACCACCTCACAAATGACTTGATAAACGTTATTGCAAGTCAAATTCTTTTGTACTTAGTCCGCCTCAATATCAAAGAGACCGCCGATAGAACAAAGGAATGGACCTATGATAATACATAACCACTGTTCACCTCACATATGACGAACGATATTGGAAGTGATATTCCTTTGTTCATGAACCGCCTCAACTACAAAGAAGCCGCCGATAATCAAAGGAATATACTAATGATAACCCATAACCAATCACTACCTCACATATGACTTGATAAACGTTATTGAAACTACAATTCTTTTGTACTTAGTCCGCCTCAACTTCAAAGAGACCGCCGATAGAACAAAGGAATGGACGTATGAAAATACTCAACCACTGTCCACCTCACATATGACGAACGATATTGGAAGTGACATTCCTTTGTACATGAACCGCCTCAACATCAAAGAAGCCGCCGATAATCAAAGGAATAGACTAATGATAACCCAGAACCAATCACCACCTCACAAATGACTTGATAAACGTTATTGCAAGTGAAATTCTTTTGTACTCAGTCCGACTCAATATCAAAGAGACCGCCGATAGAACAAAGGAATGGACCTATGATAATACATAACCACTGTTCACCTCACATATGACGAACGACATTGGAAGTGATATTCCTTTGTTCATGAACCGCCTCAACTACAAAGAAGCCGCCGATAATCAAAGGAATATACTAATGATAACCCATAACCAATCACTACCTCACATATGACTTGATAAACGTTATTGAAACTACAATTCTTTTGTACTCAGTCCGCCTCAACTTCAAAGAGACCGCCGATAGAACAAAGGAATGGACGTATGAAAATACACAACCACTGTCCACCTCACATATGACGAACGATATTGGAAGTGACATTCCTTTGTACATGAACCGCCTCAACATCAAAGAAGCCGCCGATAATCAAAGAAATAGACTAATGATAACCCAGAACCAATCACCACCTCACAAATGACTTGATAAACGTTATTGCAAGTCAAATTCTTTTGTACTTAGTCCGCCTCAACTTCAAAGAGACCGCCGATAGAACAAAGGAATGGACCTATGATAATACATAACCACTGTCCAACTCACATATGAAGAACGAAATTGGAAGTGATATTCCTTTGTACATGAACCGCCTCAACATCAAAGAAGCCGCCGATAATCAAAGGAATAGACTAATGATAACCCAGAACCAATCACCACCTCACAAATGACTTGATAAACGTTATTGCAAGTGAAATTCTTTTGTACTCAGTCCGACTCAATATCAAAGAGACCGCCGATAGAACAAAGGAATGGACCTATGATAATACATAACCACTGTCCAACTCACATATGTTGAACGAAATTGGAAGTGATATTCCTTTGTACATGAACCGCCTCATTATCAAAGAAGCCGCCGATAATCAAAGGAATAGACTAATGATAACCCAGAACCAATCACTACCTCACAAATGACTTGATAAACGTTATTGCAAGTGAAATTCTTTTGTACTCAGTCCGACTCAATATCAAAGAGACCGCCGATAGAACAAAGGAATGGACGTATGAAAATACACAACTACTGTCCACCTTACATATGACGAACGATATTGGAAGTGACATTCCTATGTACATGAACCGCCTCAACATCAAAGAAGCCGCCGATAATCAAAGAAATAGACTAATGATAACCCAGAACCAATCACCACCTCAAGAATGACTTGATAAACGTTATTGCAAGTCAAATTCTTTTGTACTCAGTCCGACTCAATATCAAAGAGACCGCCGATAGAACAAAGGAATGGACGTATGAAAATACATAACCACTGTCCACCTCACATATGACGAACGATATTGGAAGTGACATTCCTTTGTACATGAACCGCCTCAACATCAAAGAAGCCGCCGATAATCAAAGGAATAGACTAATGATAACCCAGAACCAATCACCACCTCACATATGACTTGATAAACGTTATTGCAAGTCAAATTCTTTTGTACTCAGTCCGACTCAATATCAAAGAGACCGCCGATAGATCAAAGGAATGGACGTATGAAAATACATAACCACTGTCCACGTCACATATGACGAACGATATTGGAAGTGACATTCCTTTGTACATGAACCGCCTCAACATCAAAGAAGCCGCCGATAATCAAAGGAATAGACTAATGATAACCCATAACCAATCACTACCTCACATATGACTTGATAAACGTTATTGAAAGTCAAATTCTTTTGTACTTAGTCCGCCTCAACTTCAAAGAGACCGCCGATAGAACAAAGGAATGGACCTATGACAATACATAACCACTGTCCACCTCACATATGACGTACGACATTGGAAGTGATATTCCTTTGTTCATGAACCGCCTCAACTACAAAGAAGCCGCCGATAATCAAAGGAATATACTACTGATAACCAGAGCCGGGACGTTTATGACTTTTATTTTTCCATTTCATGACGTTTATTCTATGACTTCTATGGCTTTTATTATCTAGTTTTATGACGTCAATTTTGGGAAATTTGGCTATTTTATGACATTTTAGGGAGAGGTATGACGTTTATTAATCGTCCTAGTTCGGGTAAATTGTTGTAAAAACGCCAGGAGAATAAAAAAAATAGGTTGAAACATTATTTTATTGATAGTGAGCATACATAAATAATTAAATTACAAATACCTGTACTTAGTTATACATAAATAATTCAAATGAAATGTTTACAAAAATATCGATCAATTATTATTCAAATCATTATAAAAAACCACCATGTGTTGCTCGAGATGCTCCACGGTGAGGCTCGTTCTCTTGTCTGTTAGCAAACATTTAAATTTTGAGAACGACCTCTCAACGTCTGCTGATGTCACAGGAGCGTACTTCATGCAGGAGATGTCCTGCTGTGTCCACCCCTCAGGCAAGTCCCCACATTCTTCTCCATTCAGCCTGGCAGCTATTGCCTGGGCTTGTTTCCACCCAGGATTTCTCGAAAGCACTGCAGTGAGTTTTTCCTTCGCTCTATCTCCCACTGTTCCAGCCCAATCCGAATCACAGAGGGTTTGCATTTACTCTACTCCCTTAGAAAACATCATTCCCTGCTTCTGTAACTTTTGAATGGTGCTGGGTAGTGAACCAAAGTTGTCAGAAATGTAGTGGAGGTGGGTTTCTATTTCTGAAGCCGCTAAAGCTTCTTTAGCTTTGCGGATAGCCTGCGCTTCGTTCGTATCTAGGGAGTCGAATACGCACCGAATAGCACTCACATTTTCAGCGTAGTACTGAGCTGCCTCAAGCCACGTCCCCCATCGTGTGACGATGGGCTCGGGAGGCAACGGTGTGTTGGGTAGCATGGTGCGAAACAGGTCCACTCTTGCTGGTGCCTTCAGGAAGACTTTTTTGGTCGAAGAAATTAATTTATTCACTGTTGGGTACTCCTCCCGCACAGCCTCTGCAACCCGATGAAGCCCGTGACTGAAGCAGGTCAGATGTACTACCATAGGATACATCGCCTTCAAATGATCCCCAGCCTTCAGCATATAAGCAGCACAGTCGGTTACAAATAGCTTTAGCCTGCCAGTAGTTCCTGGTGCACCTTTCCAAAGAATTCTCAGCCCCTCCTGAACGCACTGCAAAATCATTGATGCGTTCGTCTTGTCGACAACTGCCACATGGATAAGGCGCCCTTTCGATGCACTTTCCCACTCAGTTTCCCAACTATGACGTTAACCATGTTCCGTCCAAGCCGATCGGTAGTCTCATCTACGCTGCACCAAATCGGGGAATCTTCTATCTCATCCCTTATTTTTTCTATCACCTGAAAGTGTGTTGCAGGTGCCACCTTAGTCCTAAGGGTTTTGACGCAAGGAATGGCTTCAGACTCCCAGTACTTTTCGACGAATTTTCTCAAGGGCGTTTCCTTATCTAATTTCTGAAGAGGGATTGCTTCTTGAAGCATGACTGCTACAAGATCGTTCACAAAGCTCGAGGGCCTTTCTCCCGTCTCAGGTGGACACTCACTCAGCAAGCGTTGGCGCTTATTCCCCTGCTTTTGTATGTTTGCAGCATGGACAGTGGTTTTCTTGTGTTGTTCTGTAGGTCACTTCTAAGGCTTCCAAAATCAATTTTGAAATTTTGAAAACGCCTTAACTCAAAAAATTTCGAAATAAAGGTATTGTTTTTCCTTCAATTTAAGATTCTATAGAATTTTTAGAATTTTTTGAGACCACGCGGAGCTCTGTAGGACTAACCGTTCGCTCCCTACGAAAATTTAAGGGTTTACATTGAAATATATATATATATATAAATCAAAACACGAGTGTGAATCGCAAAAGAGGCCTAATCTCCGTTCAAATTAGAGCTGACCGAGATGCGATCGATGGTTGGTGATTTTGATTTTTTTTCTTTTTTTTTGATTTTTTTTCTTTTTTTGATTTTTTTTTTTTTTTTTTCTTCTCTTTATATTGGATGATTGGTGATTTTGTAGAGGAGTGATCTATATAGAAAAATAATAAACCATTGTGTAATAATTTGCAGCGTTTTTGGAATAACTCCCAGTTCTGTCTCCTCATGGAGATGGGGTTCCGAGTATTTTCCTTTACGTGGAAACCACGCCAATAGGTTTCTTCGATAGGTTTTCTTCTTTAATTTTTAATTAATTAATTAAGCGTCCCACTGTGTGTTCTTTCGTCGAAATTAAATCAGTATGGTGTGAGGTTAATCCCTGATTTTTGGCAGAACTTGAGTCGAACTTTAAGTTTTTTGAAATCTTGGGATACCGATTGTCAATTTCTAGGAAAATGACCCATGTATATAGTTTTATTGCGAGTTATTTTCATATTCCCGAGTAAATAAGTAATGAACTCAGGTCATACTGTACAGAGTTACTATGTATAGGAACAAATTTTTAGAAGCAAAATGTCGAGAAATTAATATTATTCTCTTAGTGCAAGGTGATAACTGCGACAAAACTTTCGTAACAGTAACTTTTATAGTAGGTACAGCTCGTCAATTCATTTGGGCATTTTTTGTGTGATAAAAACGGGTTCGGTAAAATATATAAACATTTTAATGAAGTGTGTGCCGAGGGTGTAGCTTACAGCTTCCTCGTATCCATAACCCGACTGTGTAGATGATCCGATGTATGATTTATCAAAACATCAGATGGAAAATGTGGAAGTTATGTCTGTTACAAGGATTTCATGATTGCGCATGCGCAGAGGCTACTGTCAATCCGGGACGATGGTTTTTACTGGGGACCATCCATACGCCAACCTGCACAATCCCTGAAAATTTCATCGAAATCAGACAATGACAGCGCTTAGTTTTGCACCGGTTCCCGTGAGATCACCGAAGTTAAGGCCGGTCGGCCCGGGATTATCTGGTGACCGCTCGAGTGGAGTATCGCAGGTCCAGATATTTTGACATTTTATGTCTTTACTATGGCACATAAATGTAAAATCGTCACACGGGGAGCGTCAAACGGGGAGCGTCACGCGGGGAGTGTTATGAGGGGAGCGTTACGCGAAGGGGAAATATGAAGGGGAAAGGGCATAAAATGTCTCTCCTGGTTGCGTACTTGTACGAAAGCTGTAGCCACCGATCCGGAGGAGCAGTGGGCGGGAGGAGCAAGGGGTGGGAGGAGCAGGGGGCCGGAGGAGCAGGGGGCGGGAGGAGCAGGGGTTATTTTGGTTTATTATTTCTAATAATAAGCCTATGTGATCGTATCGCAAAAAATTTTTATAACCCCCCCTCAAACTTTGTCACTTTACGTTTCAAGGTGCGTAGAATCCAAATTTGCCAAATTTGCCAAATGTCCGTCCGCCGTCCGCCGTTCGCCGTCCGGGCCATAAAAGGCCTTAGAATCAGTCTAAAAAACCCGATCTTTCGCACATAGACTCCATTTGGGGTCTAGTTGGTCCTAACGTCGAACTATTCCGATCGCTTAATTCGTATAGAAGTTATGGGCAAATAACCGGCCAAAAAAGAGGTTTTTGCTCAAATATGCGTGGGGTGACATTTTCCAAGTATTTTTCTTCATGTTGGATGGTTGGTGGCTTTATAGACGATTGTATAGAAAAATAATAAACCATTAAAAACCAATAAACCATAAAAATAATAAACGTACGATAAATCAGAAACACGAGTGTGAATCGCAAAAGAGGTCTAATCTCCGTGGCTTTATAGACGATTATATAGAAAAATAATAAACCATTAAAATAATAATAATAAATAATAAAATAATAAACCATAAAAATAATAATCGTGCGATAAATCAGAAACACGAGTGTGAATCGCAAAAGAGGCCTAATCTCCGTTCAAATTAAAGCTGACCGAAATGCCATCGATGTTTCTCTTCATGTTGGATGGTCGGTGGCTTTATAGACGATTATATAGAAAAATAATAAACCATTGTGTAATAATTTGCAGCGTTTTTTCATATAATTTTTCGCTCCACTAGAGCTGGTGAGACAATAAGTAGCCATAAGCGAAATCATCAGAACCAATTCTGATCTTTCCTTAGGAAGACTGCTGATGACGTCCGCGATGCCAGGAACAGCAGTTGGACGAAAATTCAACCTTAGATGGTTGTTTACTATAATTTTAGTTTTTCACGACACTGGTAGACAGAAAAACGCTGCAAATCATTGCTCAAAGGTTTATTATTTTCTGTATAGATCACCCTTCTGTATAGATCACTGGTTCTCCATCAATAGCACCTACCACCATCTGTATTCTCCCTTGACCCTCCCTCTCAAATTTCAGCTTCCTGCGTTCAATAGGATTGAAAATGGCTTCGGAGCTCAATCAGCTGATCAGTGAGCAATGATTTGCAGCGTTTTTTACCTACCAACTTTTTTTTACCTAACAGCTAGGTACTACCTACCACACCATACTGGCTTCACACCTTCACAATCAAGTTTATTAGAAAGAACTAAACGCTTCACACTCGATTCGAAAAATAGAAAGCTTCATATGGAAATTTGATTACTGGTTACGCAGAAGGCAAAACTGTATACAAATCGAAGAAATGAACAGCGATCGCATTTGAGTCCGATAAAATTTGAACGGAGATTAGACCTCTTTTGCGATTCACACTCGTGTTTCTGATTTATCGTACGTTTATTATTTTGATGGTTTATTATTTTATTATTTTAATGGTTTATTATTTTTCTATATAATTGTCTATGAAGCCACCAACCATCCAACATGAAGAAAAATACTTGGAAAGTGTCACCCCACGCATATTTGAGCAAATACCTCTTTTTTGGCCGGTTATTTGCCCATAACTTCTATACGAATTAAGCGATCGGAATAGTTCGACGTTAGGACCAACTAGACCCCAAATGGAGTCTATGTGCAAAAGAACGGGTTTTTTAGACCGATTCTAAGGCCTTTTATGGCCCGGACGGCGAACGGCGGACGGGTGACGGCGGACGGGTGACGGCGGACGGACATTGCAGATTTGGATTCTACGCACCTTGAAACGTAAAGTGACAAAGTTTGAGGGGGGGTTATAAAAATGTTTTGCGATACGTAAAATGAGATTAAAAGAGTACTCAACTCCCTAACAAAATTATTAAATGCAGCCATATTAGAAGCGTACAGAATATTAATAGGGTGCCTTAATCATGACTAGATGAGATGATTAATATGAATTATCCAAGGGTAACCGCTCAAAATGGATGAGAGTAGAATAGCGGCCCGACGTTCTCCCATCGAAGTTGATCCGATTTAGGAACATAGACCGATAGAACTGTAGAAAAAAACGCTGCAAATTATTACACAATGGTTTATTATTTTTTATGAGATTAGACCTCTTTTGCGATTCACACTCGTGTTTCTGATTTATCGTACGTTTATTATTTTTATGGTTTATTATTTTAATGGTTTATTATTTTTCTATATAATCGTCTATGAAGCCACCAACCATCCAACATGAAGAAAAATACTTGGAAAATGTCACCCCACGCATATTTGAGCAAAAACCTCTTTTTTGGCCGGTTATTTGCCCATAACTTCTATACGAATTGAGCGATCGGAATAGTTCGACGTTAGGACCAACTAGACCCCAAATGGAGTCTATGTGCAAAAGAACGGATTTTGACATTTTCATGTCTTTCATATGGCACATTAAAAAAAATCGTCACGAAATTTGTTGCGACGAAAATTGTCCCAAGTCGCCACAATGATGATTATGACCATCAGAAGTGAAGTTGTTGGGTACTTTACAGGTAGGTACTTTACAGTTAGGTAGATACTTTACAGTTTGATATTACCAGATCAGCTGAGTCGAAAATCGAGCTCCCAGATCAGCTGAGTCGAAAATCGAGCTCCCAGATCAGCTGAGTCGAAAATCGAGCTCCCAGATCAGCTGAGTCAAATTAGGGGAGGGGGGGGGGGGGGGCATGAAAATGTTTCAATGTGTTGCAGACTCGTATGCAAGCGTTTTTTTCCTCTCGCTTTTTACTGTTTTTAGACCGATTCTAAGGCCTTTTATGGCCCGGACGGCGGACGGGGGACGGCGGACGGACATTGCAGATTTGGATTCTACGCACCTTGAAACGTAAAGTGACAAAGTTTGAGGGGGGGGGGTTATAAAAATTTTTTGCGATACGATCACATAGGCTTATTATTAGATATAATAAACCAAAATACTTGGAAAATGTCACCCCACGCATATTTAAGCAAAAACGCTGCAAATTATTACACAATGGTTTATTATTTTTCTATATAATCGTCTATAAAGCCACCGACCATCCAACATGAAGAGAAACATCGATGGCATTTCGGTCAGCTTTAATTTGAACGGAGATTAGGCCTCTTTTGCGATTCACACTCGTGTTTCTGATTTATCGCACGATTATTATTTTTATGGTTTATTATTTTATTATTTATTATTATTATTTTAATGGTTATTATTTTTCTATATAATCGTCTATAAAGCCACGGAGATTAGACCTCTTTTGCGATTCACACTCGTGTTTCTGATTTATCGTACGTTTATTATTTTATGGTTTATTGGTTTTTAATGGTTTATTATTTTTCTATACAATCGTCTATAAAGCCACCAACCATCCAACATGAAGAAAAATACTTGGAAAATGTCACCCCCACGCATATTTAAGCAAAAACCTCTTTTTTGGCCGGTTATTTGCCCATAACTTCTATACGAATTAAGCGATCGGAATAGTTCGACATTAGGACCAACTAGACCCCAAATGGAGTCTATGTGCGAAAGATCGGGTTTTTTAGACCGATTCTAAGGCCTTTTATGGCCCGGACGGCGAACGGCGGACGGCGGACGGACATTTGGCAAATTTGGCAAATTTGGATTCTACGCACCTTGAAACGTAAAGTGACAAAGTTTGAGGGGGGGTTATAAAAATTTTTGCGATACGATCACATAGGCTTATTATTAGAAATAATAAACCAAAACCTCTTTTTTGGCCGGTTATTTGCCCATAACTTCTATACGAATTAGGGCCGGTTCATCAGTCACTTTTTACCACCCGGTAAAGCAGATTTATCCGACGGTCATCGGGTAACTCAATCGCTCGCGTTTATCAGTCCCCAGATAGCCGTTATCCGTAGTTTAAAGTTAACTGGTCGTCCGAGGACCGGATAAAAAGTTACGGGGGGGGGGTAACTCGATTTATGCAAGGCTTTTTAACCTCAAAGAGAGTCATTTCTCGTGTTTTTGTTTCCCAGAACGTTCGTTTTTGCAAATTGCGTTGTTGATCGTTAGTCAATTATGCTACAATCGAAAATGGATGTGTGGGGCTCTTTTTCAGACAGCAGCGACGAAGATGTGTTTTTGGTCGAATTCCTGCAGTGGGGAAAAAGGCGGAAGGAAGAAAGGCGGCAACATAGTTTGATCACGGATTGACCATTTGGAGAAGTGGGACGATTGCGATTTTTTGATGAGATTTTGATTGGATAAAAGTATAAAAAACCTTGTTGGTGTCTGTCGGCGACTTTAGTGGCGTCAGTAAAAGCTCTGCCTGTAAAATTGTCAAGCAGGTGTCCCTGGGAACTGCCAGGCTATCCGCCCAATTTATCAGAATACTTACCAGCAACCAAGGAAGTAGGTATTATTTGAATCTCGGATGGAATTTTATTTAAAAAACAAAAAAACCAGGTTTCCTGGAGCTGTAGGTGCTATGGACTGCACGCATGTAAAAATTCATTCGCCAGGAGGGTCACACGCCGAAAATTTTCGAAATAGAAAAGGGTACCTACTTCTATTTCGTCTAACTATTTCGTCTGCAAATTTGAAAATTCTTGACATAAAGGCTCGGTGGACGGGGATCTTGTCATGAACAGACAATTTTCAACAAAGAACAATAGTTACTGCCGTACCAAGAAGGAAATAAGTACCGAGATTTAGAAAAGAAAACACCAAAACAAAGAACATTGCTTCATCCTCTTCTAATTTATTCGTTTTTCTGATGCAAAACACACTGCGAAAACGATTTTTTTATGTGGAGGAAGCTCGATTTTATTACATGGAAGAAGTATTTCTTCCATGCATAATCGATTATTCGGCCTAACAGACAGTTAATTTTACCAGCCAGTTAATAGTTACCCGGGTGTAAATTTCGCACTGATAAACGGCACCTTTATAGTATCCATAAGTTATACCACCGTTAAAGTTAACAGGGGGATACGTAAACCCCCGTTAACTTTGGTGACTGATAAACCGACCCTTAAGCGATCGGAATAGTTCGACGTTAGGACCAACTAGACCCCAAATGGAGTCTATGTGCGAAAGATCGGGTTTTTTAGACCGATTCTAAGGCCTTTTATGGCCCGGACGGCGGACGGCGGACGGGGGACGGCGGACGGACATTGCAGATTTGGATTCTACGCACCTTGAAACGTAAAGTGACAAAGTTTGATGGGGGGTTATAAAAATTTTTTGCGATACATAGGCGATACGATCACATAGGCTTATTATTAGAAATAATAATCCAAAAGATTTACCCCACAATGTTGTTTTGCCCGTAGTATTTGTTAATTGGCGGTTATTGGGTGTTGTGGTATTTGTTGTTGTTGTTGTTGTTGTTGTTGTTGTTGTTGTTGTTGTTGTTGTTGTTGTTGTTGTGTGTGTGTGTGTGTGTGTGTGTGTGTGTGTGTGTGTGTGTGTGTGTGTGTGTGTGTGTGTGTGTGTGTGTGAAAACGAGTAAGCAATGAAACAAGTGAAGTGATTATGATTATGTACACATGAAACAAATAACGGGGGGATTGAGAGACACCTTTATCCAAAGTAATGGCCATTCCCATTACCCATTCCTGTAATGGGAATGGAATTTTCAATTACTTTTTCCAATTCCTTGTAATGGTAATGGTTTTTTCAATTCCCCATTACTCGTAGTTGGAAAAGTAATGGGTCCTTCCAATTACCCATTACAGGAAGAGTAATGGGTAATGGGAAAACCAATTCCCCATTACCACCATTCAATCAGTAAGTTGACCATCCTGCAATTTATAAGGGACCATCCTCCAATTCATAGGGGACCACCCTCCAATTCATAGGGGACCACCCTCCAATTCATAGGGGGCCATCCCACCATCCACTTCGTTGGGGACTGTTGAGGAATGCGCCGGGTTGAAGATGAAATGAAAACAAACACCTTTACGGAACCTCGTATATTAATGAATTATAGACTGCGATACAAGAGACTTACGAAACGCGACTGACTGTACTGTCCTTACCGACCACCCACCGTTCCACCCTTCTCTTCTCAATTACTCTGCGCAGGCGCGGCAAGATCAGCTGAGCTCCTCCATTCATAGCGATCCCAAAATCCAACATCCCGCCCGCCTTGGAAGTGTAACTTTCAATCAGCAGCAGAGTCTGAAAGGTCTTGCCAATCATCTTCCTCTTCAGGCAGTGGACATACCTTGGCAATTGCCCGCTTCAATGTTCCCGTGGGTGTGTTCACAGTGACAACCCGTACCTTGTTGTCAGCTCCTGGATGCAACTCGGTTATACGAGCAAGCCTCCACTGAAGTGGTGGGAGTCCGTCGTCCTTGAGAATTACCAATTGTCCGACCTTCAAATTGGTGGAAACAGTTTGCCATTTTGAGCGAGGCTGCAGGGAGCTGAGATACTCTCTCGACCACCGAGACCAGAAATGTTGATACAACTGTTGAACCAGTTGCCAGTGTGATAAACGATTGACATTGGTATTCTTCAGGTCAATATCTGGTGCAGCCATTAGTGAGTCTCCAATCAAAAAATGTGCTGGAGTGAGGGATTGAAAATCATCTGGACTGTGAGACAATGGGGTGATAGGACGGGAATTCAGGGTAGCCTCAATTTGGGTTAATAGGGTATTCAGCTCACAATATGTCAATTTAGCAAGGCCAACAGTGCGTCTTAAGTGGTATTTAGTGCTCTTTACAGCTCCTTCCCACAATCCTCCAAAATGTGGAGATTGTGGTGGTATGAATTCCCAATTTATACCCTGGTCGCTCATTAAATTCACCACATCTTCCTTGAGCTGATCCGAACAAAGAAGGGTATGCAATTCTTTCAGCTCTGAGTTGGCCCCTGCAAAAATTAGTTCCATTATCAGAGAATACGGTATGAGGTTTTCCTCTTCTTGCCACAAAGCGTCTAAGTGCAGAAATGAATGCCTCTTCAGTCAAATCCTCGACCAACTCAAGATGCACCGCTTTTGTGAGGAAGCAAACGAAGACACATATGTAGGATTTAGTTGTGGTGATTCCACGCCGTCTACTCAATCTTGTATAAAATGGGCCACAGTAATCAACTCCGGTAGTGAAGAATGGTCTTGCTGGGGTGACTCGCTGTCTTGGAAGGTTTCCCATTATCTGATGACCCATTTGAGCAGTCAATCGAAAGCATGTAATGCAGGTTTTCAACACCTTTTTCACTACAGTCAACCCATTGATAGGCCAATACTTCTGGCGGATTATACTTAGCAACAGCTGAGGTCCAGCATGCAAATTGTTTTTATGTTCATGAAGGATGATCAACCTAGTGAGATTACTACTGGTCGGTAAGATTATTGGGTTTCTTTGATCAGGTGTCAATTGAGTTGAGCTGTTAAGTCTTCCTCCAACTCTGATGAGTCGATCTGGGTCCATATAACAGGTCAAAGGACGCAGTTTACTATTTATTGCAATGTGTTGATTATTTCTCAAAGATAAGTATTCCAGAGGAAACGCATCTTGCTGAACAATCCTTAAGATATTGATGAGAGCATTATTCTTTTCTCTCACAGTGAGTAGTCTGGTGGGTGGTCTTTGAGACCTTTCAACTCGCAGATTATTGAGGTATCTCAGGCAAAATGCCACAACATTAATCAGTGTCCTGAGAGATGAATAACGCGATATCAGAGACATGTCCCTGATAAAACTTACACAAACTGTAAGTAGTGTGGCATTAGTACGTCTCTCTGGAAGGTCGATGGAAGTAAGGTCAAATTTCGCACATTGAGGATTTTCGACATTTCGAAGCCACTCAGGACCCATCCACCATTGCTCCGAATTTATAAGCAATTGTGGCGAAGTTCCTCGAGAGAGCAAGTCTGCAGGGTTATCAGTGCCAGTGACATGATTCCAATCGACAGGTGATGAGAGTTCCTGTATTTTTGAGACTCTATTGGCCACAAAGGTCTGCCAATGAGTTGATGGAGATGAAATCCAACCAAGTACAATTGTCGAATCAGTATAAAACTTGCGAATGTTGAGAGGAAGTTCAATTGCCCGTGAAACAACGTCCATCAGTTCAGCCAACAATAGTGCACCACATAACTCCAGTCTGGGAAGAGATACTCTTTTAATCCTCCATCTTCCTCAAACTTTGGAGGCTTGTGGGAGGCTAACATCAAGTCAACCAAGTCTATTCTTCGACACATGTCCAAAGATTCTCCATCAACTTTCGAGGAGCTGGCCACCATATTCTGTAGAATTGAAGCGGTACTCAACTCACGGCCTATTTGTCCCATTTCAAATGATCCCGAGTCCCTCGAACCTCTAACACCTGGACATTTCCTGGTTGGGTCGCCTTTGGTAGCAAGGCCAGAATATGATCTTCTGGAGTTGCCCCCAGTCCAGGCTATCACGATGGCAATTAGTCCAGCAGCGTGTCCAGTACTTTTGGAAGAGATGGAGACGTGAATATCTCCATCAGCTTCAGCTCCGCTCCAAGTGGATACAGCAGCATCCCAATTTGGAGGTCGGAGAACTTGTCATTCTCAAGGAGCCAAAAGAAGCCCCGTCCCATTGGACACTTGCCAGAATCATCAGTACCAGCCCAGGAACGGATGGAATCACGAGAGTAGCTGAGATTCATACAGCTTCTGGCATCCTCACACGACCAGTTTCCAAACTCGTTTCATTGAAGCCAATCACAAATCCTGAATCCTCTCCTGTAAATCTCCTGTAAAACCTCCCTGAAATTTTTCATGTAAAATTTGGTGGGCTGGATGTTGACGCCACCTAGCACGTAGAATAGGTTATTAATAGAATTAAGAGTAAACAATAATAAGTAATAAGAAGTGAAGTGTCAAGTTTCATCTCCAGGACTTCAACCTGAAAGGCCCTATCTGCTTCCCTTTCCTACGGCCCAACTGGGATGGCCTTGAGCCAGTATCTCTCTCGCCTCTGACCTCGTATGTGCACGTCTCTTTCTCCACTTTTCCCTTGTTCCAAAAAAAAATTCCACGTGGAAAACCCTGTTTGTTCAATTTGAGGGCCAACCTGAAATTTGAGAGTGTCTGACCGCGTCAACCCTGCTCTGCTGCCGGTGTATATACCTTGCCAGCTACGAATTTGCTGCCTTCGTTCAACGTCCTGACAACAGGAAGAACAGCCAGGTTGGAAAGAAAGCCCAGGTACCCAGCTTTGTACACCTTTTGAATCAACATTTTGATTAATTGGGTCAAACCCGACCGACCATTTGGGGCTGATCGCCGCGTGGACCACGTCCCCCCCGGAGGCTTCATCAACGGCACAACATCATTAAATGATAAAACTTAAATCTAAATTTTATAGAACGCTACCTTTTGTTAACTGGGTCATTCATTTAATTACAGTCCAAAATTCTTATAATTGTGCGCTCTCTCTTTTTTTTCTCACCTCAACTGTGCCACTGTTAACCAGAAAAATTTCTCTCTTTCGAGTTGAAATTTTAGAAACTTCAAAAGATTCTACATTCACTCGACAATAGGTATTTGACACCTTATCAATGTGACTGGAAGTCTTTTCATTCTTGAACAGAAATTGTGTCCTCTTATCAGTTTTAGTGGATGAGGGAACTGCTAGATTGTGTTGAGCGTCAAACGTATTACAGGCTTGAAGGACTCTGCAACGATGTTCCAAAAATTCACAGATATCGTCAAAAGAAGCTAGCCTTCCAGACCACACGTCCTCCCATTTACGAAATGATTTGAGATCAAACTTCGATGTTATCAAATGGACCAGTATGGCATCCCAAAATTGAACTGGTTGATTGAGAACTCTAAGAGCTCGAACATTTTCTGCGCACCGTCAAGTAGCTGTTGTAATGACTTAGATGACTTATCTCGAACGCTTGGCAGGTCGAATAGGTCTCTGATGTGACGCTGAACAATTGTATTGATGTTGTGGTACCTGTCAATAAGTAAATTCAAAGCAATTGTATAATTGGTAGCGACCAATTCAACTGATTTCAAAATGGTAGCAGCTTCTCCCTGTAAACATGATTTCAAATAATGCAGTTTCTGAATGTCTGACAAATGCTCATTTTTGTCAACAAGAGCTGTAAAATCATCATAGAATGGGAGCCAGTCATAATAAGCTCCACTGAAAGTAGGGAGATTGATAGCTGGTAACTTCAAAGGCGGAGCGCCGCCGTAGTGTGTGTGTGAAGAAGGCTGGCAACAAAAATTCCTAGAAGTCGGAGGATGCGTGGGGCCGAAAAATGCGTGAGGCGCCGGTGGATGATCGCCGTGAGGGGGAGGGAAAGCGTCGAGCTGAGGACGTCCGCCGTGAGGGGGAGGGAAAGCGTCGAGCTGAGGACGTCCGCCGAGTGTGAAAAGCGGAGGAGCGGACGGCGAGCGCCAGGAGCGACTTGTGACCCCCCCCCCCCCCCCATCGAAGCTCCGCAGGGGAGGATGGTGGGTTTGCGAATATAACTTGACCTTCGACTCGGTGAACTCCTCACAGAATTATTT
>WIXP02000150.1:0-14957 GCA_009739505.2 Apolygus lucorum
TAATGACCACACGGTCCTCTTATTCTCCTTCTTTTAGAAGTGTCGATTATTTTGTACCTAACCTGCAAGAAGGTAAATAAAGAAACGTGTATTGTGATTTAATACTACTCAGTTCATTTCTACCTACCAAAATTCAATTAAATCCTAAAACATTTCACTGGCGACGAGTTTTCTTTTATTTATTTCATTTAATAAGTTCGTGATGTGTTCGTGAGTTGACATACCTACCGGTGTTTTCGAACTTTTAGCGTTTTCTGACACGACTAGCTTCGCCATCCGACGACAATGTCAAACCTCGAAGAGAAACTCGGGAAATTGACCGAAATTGTCACGTCACTTGCGAAAATGCAGGCCTCGGGAAGTCGTCCTCCTATACAAACTTCGTCTACAAACTCACGTTCATTCGCTTTTGAGGAGTTCAAATCGTCAGGAGAGGAACCCTTAGGTGCGTACTTCAAACGGTTTCAACTCAAACTCACTCTTTGCGAAATTCCTAAATCCTCTTGGGCTGATCATCTCAGAGTTTATATGGGGTCCGAATTAAATAATGCTCATAGAGATCTCGTTTATCCTGTTGAACCTGAATCCAAGTCATTCGAGCAAATCGTTGAGATTCTAACGACCCATTTTCAGTCGAAGAAAAACAAATATAGTGAGGCAATTAAATTTCGAAAATTAGTTCAAGAACCGGAAGAACCTATTGCTGCCTATGCTAGACGACTGAAAGCCGGAGCTCAATATTGTGAGTTCGGAGATTTTCTAGAATATTCCCTCATTCTACAGTTCATTCACGGAATCACTAGTGACACAATAAGAGATGTACTGGTACTAAAAAAGCCTGATAGTTTCAGTGAAGTTCTCGAAACGGCCCAGAGTTACGAATCGACCCGCTCAGTTTCCTCAGATCTGAAATTTCATTCGGAGGAAAATCAAAATAAATTCGCTCATGCCAGCCGCCCACGCTCAGCTTCTCGCTCCCGCAACCAAAAGCACAGGACTAGTTCACGCTCTCAAAAATCAGCTAAGGTACCTCCTTCACCATGTTCAGGATGTCTAGGACTTCATTGGCGGAAGGATTGTAAATTTCGTGAAGAAGCTTGCCGAATTTGTAGGAAAAATTGGCCACATTTCTAGAGCATGTTTTCAAAATCCCGACAATAAAAACAAAAAAACCGAGTCATCGTGACAAAACTCATCAAACAGCCGATGAAGATCCTCCACTCCCCTCTTCCAAAGTCACGTTTTTCGACGATTTCGAGGATAGTATCAACAGCGTTACTGTAGCTCCGACGTCATCTCGCCCGCCTCCAGCAATTATTACCGTTAACATTGCTGGAAAACCACTCAGCATGGAACTAGACACTGGTGGAGTGTGCTCGATGGTAGCTGACAGTGTCTTACGTAAAATACTTCCGAATTCACAGCTGTTACCTACCTCTCGTACCTTCATAAGTTACACAAAGGACAAATTCAAATGCTTGGGCTACCTACCAGTTGAAGTCACATTCCGAGGAAGAATAAAAACGCTCAATCTGTATGTTACCTCTTTTGAAACAGATAGCATTTTTGGCCGTGAATGGATTAAAGAGTTTGCTGATCTGCTGAAACTTGAGGAGTTCTTCAGAGTCGACGATACTTCCCTCGTGAAAATAAAGTCTGAAACCACTTCCAATGGTAATAAATCGTCCGTTCAACACCAGCTAGATACCTTGATTAAAAAATATGACGATATTTTCAGTGATCAAGCAGGTACCTATGTTGGACCGCCTTTAGATGTCACATTCCGTGAAGGAGCTCAACCAGTGTTCGCACGAGCCCGACAAATTCCTCATGCGCTCAGAGACACTTATGCAGCTGAAATTGAAAAAAAGATAAAATCCGGATTCTACAAGAGAGTGACTTCCTCCAATTGGGCATCTCCTACTCACGTGGTAGTGAAAGGTGACAAGATTAGAGTAACTGGAGACTACAAGTCAACTCTTAATCCACAAATAGTTGTTGATGAACACCCAATTCCAAATGCGACTGACATTTTCAATGAAATTCGTGGCTCTAGGAAATTTTCCAAATTAGATTTCTCCGACGCATTTATGAGCCTACCTTGCACAGAAAAGTTCTCAGAGGCTATGACTCTCAATACTCCAAGTCATGGCTTAATCCAACCTACTAGAGCCCAGTATGGAGTTGCAAGCATTCCTGCTAAGTGGCAACGGACCATCGATGATGTTTTTAGACAAATTAAAAACGCCAAATGTTTTTATGATGACGTCATCGTCTTCTCAAAATCGGAAGATGAAATGATCAAAACCCTTGAACTGATATTCGAGACAATCAAACAATCCGGGCTCAAACTTCGAAAATCCAAATGCGCTTTTCTGCTGAACTCAATTGACTTCCTGGGTCACACAATTGACGCTAATGGTCTCCACCCCCAAAATAAACACATCGAAGCAATTCTGAAGTCTCCACTGCCATCTAATTCGAGCCAACTACAAACATTTCTGGGGAAAGTAACATACTATCACTCCTTCATTCCCAATTTCTCAACTGTTACTGCTCCTCTACGGAACATGCTTCGTGAATCCAGGTTCCAGTGGTCGCCTGAAGCCCGAAAATCTTATCGCTGCTTGCTGTCAGAGCTCACTTCAGACCACGTTCTAACCCCCTACGATCCAAAGCTGCCTCTCGTTTTGGCAACTGATGCGAGTCCAGTTGGTCTGGGATCAGTTCTATCACACGTGATGCCCAATGGTACGGAACGTCCGATTTCTTATGCTAGTAAAGCTTTGAACAAAACGGAGCAGCGCTACCCCCAAATCGATCGTGAGGCGCTAGCGATTGTCTGGGCAGTGAAGAAGTTTTTCACGTATCTATACGCCCGTAAGTTCACTATTGTCACAGACAATAAACCAATTACTCATATATTTGCTCCCAACTCTCAGTTACCTAAATTCACCTTGTCTCGATGCGCCAATTATGCCAGCTATCTCGCAAATTTCTCATATGACATCAAATTCAAACCCAGTACGCAAAATCAAAATGCAGATTTCCTTTCTAGACTACCGATTCCAGGAGATGAAAATTCTGCAAGTTCATTTCAGCTCAACCAGGTCAATGAGACTTGTCTAGATGGTTTTGACTGTTTCGTCCAGCATCTAATTGAACAACTTCCATTGACGTCTCTTGACATTGCCAAAGAGACGCGCCGGGACCCGCATCTATCGCCAATACTAGATGCACTTCTAGAAGGGAAGAATCTCGCTACTCTAGGACTAAGCGGCAACGAAGCTCAATATACTTCATCTGAAGGATGTCTTCTGCTTGGACATAGGGTTGTGATACCAGAGAAGTTTCGCCGAATAATGCTAGAAGAGCTTCATACTGCCCATATTGGCATAGTGAAGATGAAGGGATTGGCACGCTCATTGATATATTGGCCTTCGATTGACCGCGACATAGAGACAATGGCAAAATCGTGCGTGAGCTGTATCAACAATTCAAAAATGCCTCCAAAAATTCGCACTCATCATTGGGAATATCCCAATGCTCCTTGGGAGAGGATCCATTGCGACTACGCAGGACCAGTTCATGGAAACTATCTACTCATCATTGTTGATGCTTATTCTAAATGGATGCACGTGGCTGTCACTACATCAACTACATCCCAGGTGACATGCAACATTTTGGGCAATGTATTTGCTCAATTTGGCGTACCAGGAGTAATGGTGACCGATAACGGACCGCAATTTACTTCTGCGCTCTTTCAATCTTTCCTGAAGGAACAAGGAGTACGGTTCCACCGAACCACTGCGCCATACCACCCTTCAACCAATGGACAGGCTGAACGGTATGTTCAAACTTTAAAAAAGGCCATAGCAGCTTCTAGTGCAAACAAAGCCACTCTGCAAATCGCGATAAATAAGTTTTTACTTCAGTATCATAAGGCTCCACACCAAACCACAGGAAAACCACCTTCTCTTCTGTTCCTGGGGAGAGTCGTCAAGTCCAGGATTGATCAAGTTAAGCCAGATCTCAACGCACGCATGGCTGAAAGGCAGACAAATACCCTTACCCACAACTTTAGATCATTTAGTTCTGGAGATAAGGTGATGTATCGATCTTATGGAAACAATATTTCGACCTGGCAACCTGGAGTCATTGCAGCCAAACTGGGAGACCTGCACTATCTCGTTGAGCACAATGGTATACGTTATAAGCGTCACATCGACCAACTTTGTTCTGCGCCAATCAGTCAAGATGCGCCGATCATTCAAGATGCTCCTTGCTCTATAACCCTAGCAAGTCCATCGCCATACCTCTCAATGCTCTCTCCTGCGCACTGCTCACCTACTGGAACGACTGTGCGTCAGCGCTCATCCCTAAGTGCTCCCTCAAGTCCCCAAGATGCTCCAGTCACTCCTCAACGAAGATACCCTCTACGTAATCGCCGCCCATGTCGAAGGTTCACCTTTTCTCAGACGCCTTAGACTTTGATCTATGACTTGTTTTTTTTTAACTTGATGACTTTGTATTCAATTTAATCTGAAGTTACTAATTATTTTCCAAATATCCGGGGAGACTGTGGTGTATCAACCATGTAATGACCACACGGTCCTCTTATTCTCCTTCATTTAGAAGTGTCGATTATTTTGTACCTAACCTGCAAGAAGGTAAATAAAGAAACGTGTATTGTGATTTAATACTACTCAGTTCATTTCTACCTACCAAAATTCAATTAAATCCTAAAACATTTCAACTTCCAATTTCGTTAATCTTATGTGAGTTGGACAGTGGTTATGTATTATCATAGGTCCATTCCTTTGTTCTATCGGCGGTCTCTTTGAAGTTGAGGCGGACTAAGTACAAAAGAATTTGACTTTCAATAACGTTTATCAAGTCATATGTGAGGAAGTGATTGGTAATGGGTTATCATTAGTATAATATACTAAAATAAATAAATAAATAAAATAAATAAATAATAAAAGGAATATTATTCCTTTGATTATCGGCGGCTTCTTTGTAGTTGAGGCGGTTCATGAACAAAGGAATATCACTTCCAATGTCGTTCGTCATATGTGAGGTGAACAGTGGTTATGTATTATCATAAGTCCATTCCTTTGTTCTATCGGCGGTCTCTTTGAAGTTGAGGCGGACTAAGTACAAAAGAATTTGACTTTTAATAACGTTTATCAAGTCATATCTGAGGTAGTGATTGGTTATGGGTTATCATTAGTATATTCCTTTGATTATCGGCGGCTTCTTTGTAGTTGAGGCGGTTCATGAACAAAGGAATATCACTTCCAATGTCGTTCGTCATATGTGAGGAGGACAGTGGTTATGTATTTTCATACGTCCATTCCTTTGTTCTATCGGCGGTCTCTTTGATATTGAGTCGGACTGAGTACAAAAGAATTTGACTTGCAATAACGTTTATCAAGTCATTTGTGAGGTGGTGATTGGTTCTGGGTTATCAATAGTCTATTCCTTTGATCATCGGCGGCTTCTTTGATGTTGAGGCGGTTCATGTACAAAGGAATGTCACTTCCAACATCGTTCGTCATATGTGAGGTGGACAGTGGTTATGTATTTTCATACGTCCATTCCTTTGTTCTATCGGCGGTCTCTTTGATATTGAGTCGGACTGAGTACAAAAGAATTTGACTTGCAATAACGTTTATCAAGTCATTTGTGAGGTGGTGATTGGTTCTGGGTTGTCATTAGTCTATTCCTTTGATTATCGGCGGCTTCTTTGATGTTGAGGCGGTTCATGTACAAAAGAATATCACTTCCAATATCGTTCGGCGTATGTGAGGTGGACAGTGGTTATGTCTTATCATAGGTCCATTCCTTTGTTCTATCGGCGGTCTCTTTGAAGTCGAGGCGGACTAAGTACAAAAGAATTTGACTTTCAATAACGGTTATCAAGTCATATGTGAGGTAGTGATTGGTTATGGGTTATCATTAGTATATTCCTTTGATTATCGGCGGCTTCTTTGTAGTTGAGGTGGTTCATGAACAAAGGAATATCACTTCCAATGTCGTTCGTCATATGTGAGGTGAACAGTGGTTATCTATTATCATAGGTCCATTCCTTTGTTCTATCGGCGGTCTCTTTGAAGTTGAGGCGGACTAAGTACAAAAGAATTTGACTTTCAATAACGTTTATCAAGTCATATGTGAGGTAGTGATTGGTTATGGGTTATCATTAGTATATTCCTTTGATTATCGGCGGCTTCTTTGTAGTTGAGGCGGTTCATGAACAAAGGAATATCACTTCCAATGTCGTTCGTCATATGTGAGGAGGACAGTGGTTATGTATTTTCATACGTCCATTCCTTTGTTCTATCGGCGGTCTCTTTGATATTGAGTCGGACTGAGTACAAAAGAATTTGACTTGCAATAACGTTTATCAAGTCATTTGTGAGGTGGTGATTGGTTCTGGGTTATCAATAGTCTATTCCTTTGATCATCGGCGGCTTCTTTGATGTTGAGGCGGTTCATGTACAAAGGAATGTCACTTCCAACATCGTTCGTCATATGTGAGGTGGACAGTGGTTATGTATTTTCATACGTCCATTCCTTTGTTCTATCGGCGGTCTCTTTGATATTGAGTCGGACTGAGTACAAGAGAATTTGACTTGCAATAACGTTTATCAAGTCATTTGTGAGGTGGTGATTGGTTCTGGGTTGTCTTTAGTCTATTCCTTTGATTATCGGCGGCTTCTTTGATGTTGAGGCGGTTCATGTACAAAAGAATATCACTTCCAATATCGTTCGTCATATGTGAGGTGGACAGTGGTTATGTATTATCATAGGTCCATTACTTTGTTCTATCGGCGGTCTCTTTGAAGTCGAGGCGGACTAAGTACAAAAGAATTTGACTTTCAATAACGTTTATCAAGTCATATGTGAGGTAGTGATTGGTTATGGGTTATCATTAGTATATTCCTTTGATTATCGGCGGCTTCTTTGTAGTTGAGGCGGTTCATTAACAAAGGAATATCACTTCCAATGTCGTTCGTCATATGTGAGGTGAACAGTGGTTATCTATTATCATAGGTCCATTCCTTTGTTCTATCGGCGGTCTCTTTGAAGTTGAGGCGGACTAAGTGCAAAAGAATTTGACTTTCAATAACGTTTATCAAGTCATATGTGAGGTAGTGATTGGTTATGGGTTATCATTAGTATATTCCTTTGATTATCGGCGGCTTCTTTGTAGTTGAGGCGGTTCATGTACAAACGAATGTCACTTCCAACATCGTTCGTCATATGTGAGGTGGACAGTGGTTATGTATTTTCATACGTCCATTCCTTTGTTCTATCGGCGGTCTCTTTGATATTGAGTCGGACTGAGTACAGAAGAATTTGACTTGCAATAACGTTTATCAAGTCATTTGTGAGGTGGTGATTGGTTCTGGGTTATCATTAGTCTATTCCTTTGATTATCAGCGGCTTCTTTGATGTTGAGGCGGTTCATGTACAAAGGAATATCACTTCCAATTTCGTTCTTCATATGTGAGTTGGACAGTGGTTATGTATTATCATAGGTCCATTCCTTTGTTCTATCGGCGGTCTCTTTGAAGTTGAGGCGGACTAAGTACAAAAGAATTTTACTTTCTAAAACGTTTATCAAGTCATATGTGAGGTAGTGATTGGTTCTGGGTTATCATTAGTCTATTCCTTTGATTATCGGCGGCTTCTTTGATATTGAGGCGGTTCATGTACAAAGGAATATCACTTCCAATTTTGTTGGTGCCAGTACCAATTTAGGTGGGGATAAAACAATGCTGGTTCTCTATAACTACGATCCCCGAACTTCGATAGCTCGATTTTGATATTATACGTTGAAAAGGACCACCGGAGTACCTCTGCTCCAGAACGAATATTATTAGTACAACCTTACCTTGCAGTGTGGTGATACGCTGACTCTATAGAAGCGGGCGGGCGATTGCGCGGAAGAAATATAGGTATGTATAGGAAATGAGGAGAAAGGATGGTATGACCTACCTACCCCTAATACAACACCCGCGTATTTTGAATTTAATTCACCACCACTGACTATTAAAGAAATGTTCATGATACGGATAGCGGCGAGGGGAGGGCTCTGAGACGACTGAAGCTCTCGGATCGAGCAGGGAGGCGCGATGGGGAAAAGGAAACATGAAAGTTCATGAGCAAGATAAGCGGCGTCAACATTTCCCCCCACCCTGAAATACAATTTCAGAATTTATAAAAATTCATAAATTCCTCAAGAAAATCTAATATTCAACAACAACAACAACAAAAAACAGGTTAGTATAGGCATACAATAAATCAATTCAAGGCAATTAGTGGTAACCAGAGCCAGAACATTAACAAAGATTAGATAAATATTTATAAGGATAACAGGAATAACATAGGTATGAGGGATGAAGGCATTGACTATTGCGTAGGAAGTGGGCACAACCGTACCAACGACCTAACCAACTCGCCTTGGTTGGTGCGTAGCTTGGCAACACGACTCACTCCATCAGGGCTAAGACAGATCTCGGTGACCACAGCAAGCGGCCAATGGAGTGGCGACGAATTTTCCCTCATGATAACGACCACGGTACCCTTAGTTATGGGAGGTGCATCCTCTCTCCACTTCACGCGAGCTTGGAGAGTGTGAAGATACTCTTGTTGCCAACGTTTCCAGAAACCGCGCACGATGCTGGTCACGAGCTGGTAGTGATCAAGGCGATTCACAGGAATTTTTGAAAGATCCTCTTCAGGAAAGTGGTCCAGTGATGATCCAAAAGTGAGAAAGTGCGATGGTGTGAGCGCTGTAGGTCCATTGGGATCCGCAGACAAAACAGAGAGAGGCCTACTGTTGACTACTGCTTCGATCTGGATTATTACAGTATTAAATTCCTCGTAAGTAAGCTGCTGTGTGCCAATGCATTTGTACATTAGCGACTTGAATGTCTGTATGTTTCGCTCCCAGATACCTCCAAAATGAGGTGAGGCTGCCGGGTTCAAACGCCATTCAACCCCTCGAGTCGACAACTCATCTCCTATTGCATCATTGAACTTCGACGAGGCGATGGTACCATACAGATCCTCCAATCTATTCTTAGCGCCAATGAAATTTGTCCCCTGGTCCGAACACACCACCTGACACGGACCTCGTCGAGACAAGAACCGGCGGAATGCCGCGAGGAAACAATCAGTGGAGAGGCTTGAAGCTAATTCGAAATGGACTGCTTTCGTGGATAGGCAAATGAAGAGGCAAACATACGCTTTCAGAGTTGGTCGACCGCGTCGTCGCGACATAGATATGGCGAAGGGACCAGCGTAATCAACACCAGAATGGAGGAAGGCTTTACATTGCTGAAACCTGACGGAAGGTAGAGGTGCCATTTTTGGTTCCAGAGCTTTAGGTTTGGCCTTGAAACAAATATTGCATTTATGGACCCTTTGACGTACTAAATTGCGGCCAGAGAGTATCCAAAATCTCATATTCAAGAGAGACTGCAATAGGTGGGGACCTGTATGAAGGTTGTCAGAATGGTATTGATCAACCAACATTTCCACAAAGCGACCATTTTTTGGGAGCAATACAGGATGGCGGTGGTCATACGAGAGTCTAGAATATTGTAGACGACCCCCTACCCTGATAATACCATCAGCAATGAAAAGATCAAGGCGCCCGATCAGTGGATCCCGAGTCAATTTTTTGCGATCCTTCTTCGTGGATGCTTCCAAATACGAAATTATACCAGGGAAATAGAGCTGCTGAACTTGTCGAAGCCATCTATTTTCAGCGTCCGCGATCTCTGCGACACGCAATATGCCTGTGCGATACCGAGTGCGACGTATAGCTCTCAATACATATGCCGTTGCACGAATCAATCTGCGATAACTAGAGACCCTTTCGAGAAGTTGATGTAAAATCCATGGTCGCGATGAGGCGGTTGCAAGTGATACAACTCTCTCCTCCATCACTCTACTAGGCGTTCCCAAATTATGAATACTAGTCACTGGCCATGTATCGACTGGATCAAACAACCACGATGGACCCGAAAACCACATCCTGTGCTCCAACAAAGCTTTACCAGTTAATCCTCTACTCAGGCAATCCGCAGGATTATTTTCTCCCTTCACATGGGACCAACAGTTAGGGTCAGTGTTCTCCTGGATTTTGGAGACTCTATTCGATACAAACACCTTCCATCGAGATGGTGACGACGAAAGCCATTGGAGGGTGACCGTGGAGTCAGTAAATGCGAAGATTTCGTTGAAGGTATGTCTAGGCAAGTAACAGTCTAACACCCAACGAATCAAAGACGAGAGCAAGACCGCAGCACAGAGCTCGAGGCGGGGTATGCTTACTGTTTTCATAGGGGCGACTTTCGATTTGGCGAGCAGCAGATTGAGTCTGGTGTCACCACTTTCCGATCGAGTCAAAACATACAACACAGCTCCATAAGCAGTCTGCGAAGCATCTGCAAATCCAACTAAGGCAGAATACGTTCCTGGCGAAACAAATGTAAACCGGGGAATGCACCAATCTTTCAAGAGAGGTAGCTCATCAAGGAACTCCCTCCACTGACGACAAACAGTTTCCGATGGAGTCTGGTCCCAATCCAAATGAAGAGTCCACAAAGTCTTGATGAGACCCTTTGCTAAGATAGTCAGAGGTGCTAGGAATCCTAAGGGATCAAAGATCCTAGCAATAGCCGACAACATAGATCGCTTAGTACACTTATCTGGAGGTACATTAACTTTGACGGAAAACACATCTTGCGTGGGGTTCCATTGGAGTCCTAATACTTTTACTGATGGCTCAGAATCTAATGACAAATATTCAGAAGACTTCAGCTCCTCAGGAATTGATGATAAAACAGGTTCGGAATTGGATGCCCACTTAGCAAGGGTAAACGAGCCAGCTGAGAACAGAGCATTCATCTGTTGTTGCAAAGAACATGCTTCTGATTCCGATGACACAGAAGAAAGATAATCATCTATATACATGTCCTGCTTTGCACTATTGGCGGCCAATGGTAGCTTATCTCCCTCGAGGGCAATCAGTTCATGGATAACACGCAATGCGAGGTACGGCGACGGTGCAACTCCGAATACTACAGTGTTCATTTGATAGACGCGCAATTGCTCCTGTGGACCAAAACGCCAAATGATGCGCTGGAACCGACGATCCTCATCACGTACCAGAATACGAAGGTACATCTGCCTGACGTCGGCAGTTAAGGCATATTGGAACAGTCTAAAATTCAATAATACAGAAACCAAATCGTTCTGAAGTTTTGGTCCAATATGCAGAACATCGTTCAACGAGAGACCTGACGAAGTTTTTGCGCTCGCATTCAAGACCACGCGAAGTGGAGTACTCGCACTATCGGGCTTCAAAACACAGTGATGTGGGATGTAATACGAGACACCAAGTCGATCCAATTGATCAGGAGGAACCACAGACAAATACCCCTCATCCAAATATCCCCTTATCACGTCTCCATACTGCCGATGCATTTCTGGAGTTTTGGATAAGCGTCGTTCAAGACCCAAATAACTACGAGTTGCCATGTTGAACGAATCACCGAGCAGTTGAGAAGAAATACGGAACGGTAGAGCAACAACAAATCTTCCATCATCATTCCGCTTAACGGTACTACTAAAGAAGTCCTCGCAATCCTTATCATCAGGAGCAGGCGCAGCTGGAGCCGAGGGTACTTCTTCGATGAGCCAAAACTTTTCGAGAAGTTTGTCCACAGGTTCTTCAATGGACGAGAAATAAACATTTGAGAAGGAATGAGGGGCTGTTGGAGTGGAACCCATGATCAACCATCCCAGAGACGAATCCAGCGCCACCGGTGTACTAGGGGGTCCCACTATCTTACGAGTACCACAAATTAAAGGCCACAATTGAGCTCCGATGAGCAAATCAATAGGTCCAGGTACGCTGAACGTACGATCAGCCAAATCCAAATCCACGAGGTGCCCCAATTCCGCCAAATCAATCGGAACCGCAGGGATATGATCAGTCAAATCATCCATCACCAAAGCATCGATGGAATACTGAACATCAGGATTTACTCTCGATCGAAATGTGAACGATACCAGTTCCTTGACAGGTGCTGTTCCTTTTCCCAAACATTTAACTAGCGAATGCAGAGGACGAGTAGGAAGACCCAGCTTCTCACAACAAGCTTTCCGGAGAAAATGAGATTGGGATCCGTTATCAAGAAGCGCCCTAAGCACGATGGGATGACCAAATCTGTCAATCACAGTCACCTGAGCGGTAGCGAGCAAAACGGTGGAACTAAAAAATGATGAACTCGAAGCAGCAGCTAGAAGAGACGAAGATTTACCAACCGAAGAGGGGTGATACGTCGCAGCAGCAGCAGACAGAGTTGGAACAAGGCTTTCCGACGAGGGAGTTGAAGGAGGGTCGCTGAAATGGATTAGTTCATGGTGTGGACGCTGACATTTTGAACAATTCAAATTCGATGTGCATGATTTCGAAAAATGTTTGGCCAGGCATCGATAACAGTGACGAAATCTCTTAACGAAATCAAACCTTTGCCGAGCTTGCATTTTCAAAAACGTTTTGCACTTCTCCAAAGTGTGCAAAAATTTTGAATTGCAACAAGAACATGATTTGTCAGTTTTCGAATTTTCAAATGGTTTATGAGATTGCTTAATAACACTAGAATTTTCAAGGGCGATAGATTCCTGAGCTACAAATACCTGAGGATTTTTTGAACTCGAACTATTACCCGGTTTCAAAGTCACAAGTTTCTTTGACCGAGCGATTATTTTTGTTTGAGTGCGCACAAACTCTACCAAGTCATCGAATTTCGGCAAGGCGTCTCCACGATGAGCCATATCAAAATGCCGAATGGTTTCCGAATCCAATTTTTTCGTAGCAAGATGCACCAAACAAAAGTCGAACAAATCAGCCGGGCGCATTAACTTTTTCATAGCAGCCGTAGAACCCACAAATTCTTCCAAGAACGAGTTGAGACCCTTTTCCGATTCTACAGGGATAGCCTTAAAATTCATTATTTTGTCTAAGAAATAATGACCTAGAGCGCGCTTATCCTCGAAACGGTTTTTCAGTGTTTGAAATAACAAACCATAGTTGGCCTCAGTAGGCGGGATACCTGCAATAATACTTTTTGCAGAACCAGTCAGGTGAGAAACTAAGTAGCTTACCTTCTGAAGATCTGTGAGCTCCTCGTTTTGATCAATCAATTCCAAAAATTGTTGATAGAACGGGGTCCAATTTTCAGGGAAACCCTCAAAAGTCATAAGCTTTATTGGTTCGAGCTTAATCTTACAAATAGCTGGCCCTAAACTTCCACGAGAAGTCCTCGCTGTGGAATCTTGACTGGGTACAGGAATCACATTAGCCAATGCAACCTTTATTTCGCAAACCATCTTTGAAAAAACATTAATTTCGCTAAATGACGGAATATAGTTTTCGTCGATCTCTAATTTCACCTCCTCCAACTCGACACACGATTCTTCAAAATTAGTCATAACAATGTCCAAATCCTTAGTCTCTTGAATGAATAACGGCGTAGTTTCTGGTGTAAGACTCTTTGAAAGCTCCAAAATACTCTTAATGCGTGCAGAAATTTGAGCAATCTTAGCAGTGAGAATCTTCAAACGAACTTTGCCAGCCATTATAAAACCGCAATAGTAAATATAGGTACAAGGAAATTGAAAGAGAGTAGGTACCTATTTAGGATTTGGAGGATAGAGGAACTTTGATAATATTATGACTCAAGCCACAGAAACGCCAATGAACCAACTCATACACTCACGAAAACGTATAGGTAGCTAACTTATTCGTAAGTGTACTAGTACACCTCAAAACCCAAACAAATATTGATACCTACTACTATCAGTATCAAATTCAGACAAGCAGTAATAAATAAATTCAAAAATTCACCAAAATACAAATGTTATTCGAAATCGAAAAAATATATTCAATTGTAATAAGTGACAAACAAGTTTCAACAGCTTGACTAGAATAGGTAGGTAACTATCTATCACCAAGTGTCAACTGTGAATCGAAGTAGGCAAGCTTATCAAGATAGTCTCAAAGTGCAATGACTAATATTCTTGATAATAGTAAGAAGTCGAATTGAGCCACTCAACTAAATTTAGGACGTTCTTGCAAGAACAAGAACACGAACATGAACGAAGTGCCGCTAATCCTACAAACATGAACCTGCTTCCCCAAAGCTACCTACCGCTACTCGATTCCAAGAGCACGTTGCCGAATTTAGGGGAATTCGCGCAATTTTGCAATACAAAAACGCAATAAATTTACAAAAAAATTTACAAATTGAATAAATACAATTCTAAGAACGTCAATAGGAAGGTTCAAAACTGAAACAAGACACAGTAACCTACCACCGAAATATGACGTTCTTATAGCGGAAAACAAAATTTTATTAGATTCAAGATTATACAAATTTACGCAAAATGATTTCAAATTAGATCCGGACTCGTCAAGGGCCAAATGTTGGTGCCAGTACCAATTTAGGTGGGGATAAAACAATGCTGGTTCTCTATAACTACGATCCCCGAACTTCGATAGCTCGATTTTGATATTATACGTTGAAAAGGACCACCGGAGTACCTCTGCTCCAGAACGAATATTATTAGTACAACCTTACCTTGCAGTGTGGTGATACGCTGACTCTATAGAAGCGGGCGGGCGATTGCGCGGAAGAAATATAGGTATGTATAGGAAATGAGGAGAAAGGATGGTATGACCTACCTACCCCTAATACAACACCCGCGTATTTTGAATTTAATTCACCACCACTGACTATTAAAGAAATGTTCATGATACGGATAGCGGCGAGGGGAGGGCTCTGAGACGACTGAAGCTCTCGGATCGAGCAGGGAGGCGCGATGGGGAAAAGGAAACATGAAAGTTCATGAGCAAGATAAGCGGCGTC
>WIXP02000151.1:0-52334 GCA_009739505.2 Apolygus lucorum
ATTTTTCCGTCGGAAAAGTCGCATTTCAAGTTGGTTTTTCAATTTTACCAACGATTCCGGATAGATTTTCACGCTGAAATCCAAACGCCGTTCAAAAAATAGTTTTACGACTCTAGTTTTGAGAAGAAAAAATCGATTTTTCCGTAGGAAAAAGTCGCATTTCAAGTTGTTTTTTTTCAACTTTTGACCAAACGATTTCACGAAGAATTTTTCCACGCTGAATCCAACGCCTTCAACAAAATGTTCTACGACCTCTAGTTTTCGAGAACAATCGATTTTTCCGTCGGCAAAAAACGCATTTTCAAGTTGGGTTTTTTCACTTTGACAACGATTTCCGATAATTTTTCACGATGAATCCAAACCGCCGTCAAACAAAAATGTTATACGACCTCTGATTCGCGAAAATCGTTGTTCCGTGGAAAAGCGCATTTCAAGTTGGTTTTTTAAACTTTTGACAACGATTTCCGATAGGATTTTTTCACGAGTGAAATCCAACGCCGTCGTCAACAAAAATGTCTACGACATCTAGTTTTCGAGAAAAATCGATTTTTCCCGTCGGAAAGTCGCATGCTTTTCAACGTTGGGTTTTTTTTCAACTTTTTGACCAACGATTTCCGATAGATTTTTCACGCTGAATCCAACGCCGTCAACAAAAATGTTCTACGACCTCTAGTTTTCGAGAAAAATCGATTTTTCCGTCGGAAAAGTCGCATTTTCAAGTTGGTTTTTTTCAACTTTTGACAACGATTTCCGATAGATTTTTCACGCTGAATCCAACGCCGTCAACAAAAATGTTCTACGACCTCTAGTTTTCGAGAAAAATCGATTTTTCCGTCGGAAAAGTCGCATTTTCAAGTTGGTTTTTTTCAACTTTTGACAACGATTTCCGATAGATTTTTTCACGCTGAATCCAACGCCGTCAACAAAAATGTTCTACGACCTCTAGTTTTCGAGAAAAATCGATTTTTCCGTCGGAAAAGTCGCATTTTCAAGTTGGTTTTTTTCAACTTTTGACAACGATTTCCGATAGATTTTTTCACGCTGAATCCAACGCCGTCAACAAAAATGTTCTACGACCTCTAGTTTTCGAGAAAAATCGATTTTTCCGTCGGAAAAGTCGCATTTTCAAGTTGGTTTTTTTCAACTTTTGACAACGATTTCCGATAGATTTTTTCACGCTGAATCCAACGCCGTCAACAAAAATGTTCTACGACCTCTAGTTTTCGAGAAAAATCGATTTTTCCGTCGGAAAAGTCGCATTTTCAAGTTGGTTTTTTTCAACTTTTGACAACGATTTCCGATAGATTTTTTCACGCTGAATCCAACGCCGTCAACAAAAATGTTCTACGACCTCTAGTTTTCGAGAAAAATCGATTTTTCCGTCGGAAAAGTCGCATTTTCAAGTTGGTTTTTTTCAACTTTTGACAACGATTTCCGATAGATTTTTTCACGCTGAATCCAACGCCGTCAACAAAAATGTTCTACGACCTCTAGTTTTCGAGAAAAATCGATTTTTCCGTCGGAAAAGTCGCATTTTCAAGTTGGTTTTTTTCAACTTTTGACAACGATTTCCGATAGATTTTTTCACGCTGAATCCAACGCCGTCAACAAAAATGTTCTACGACCTCTAGTTTTCGAGAAAAATCGATTTTTCCGTCGGAAAAGTCGCATTTTCAAGTTGGTTTTTTTCAACTTTTGACAACGATTTCCGATAGATTTTTTCACGCTGAATCCAACGCCGTCAACAAAAATGTTCTACGACCTCTAGTTTTCGAGAAAAATCGATTTTTCCGTCGGAAAAGTCGCATTTTCAAGTTGGTTTTTTTCAACTTTTGACAACGATTTCCGATAGATTTTTTCACGCTGAATCCAACGCCGTCAACAAAAATGTTCTACGACCTCTAGTTTTCGAGAAAAATCGATTTTTCCGTCGGAAAAGTCGCATTTTCAAGTTGGTTTTTTTCAACTTTTGACAACGATTTCCGATAGATTTTTTCACGCTGAATCCAACGCCGTCAACAAAAATGTTCTACGACCTCTAGTTTTCGAGAAAAATCGATTTTTCCGTCGGAAAAGTCGCATTTTCAAGTTGGTTTTTTTCAACTTTTGACAACGATTTCCGATAGATTTTTTCACGCTGAATCCAACGCCGTCAACAAAAATGTTCTACGACCTCTAGTTTTCGAGAAAAATCGATTTTTCCGTCGGAAAAGTCGCATTTTCAAGTTGGTTTTTTTCAACTTTTGACAACGATTTCCGATAGATTTTTTCACGCTGAATCCAACGCCGTCAACAAAAATGTTCTACGACCTCTAGTTTTCGAGAAAAATCGATTTTTCCGTCGGAAAAGTCGCATTTTCAAGTTGGTTTTTTTCAACTTTTGACAACGATTTCCGATAGATTTTTTCACGCTGAATCCAACGCCGTCAACAAAAATGTTCTACGACCTCTAGTTTTCGAGAAAAATCGATTTTTCCGTCGGAAAAGTCGCATTTTCAAGTTGGTTTTTTTCAACTTTTGACAACGATTTCCGATAGATTTTTTCACGCTGAATCCAACGCCGTCAACAAAAATGTTCTACGACCTCTAGTTTTCGAGAAAAATCGATTTTTCCGTCGGAAAAGTCGCATTTTCAAGTTGGTTTTTTTCAACTTTTGACAACGATTTCCGATAGATTTTTTCACGCTGAATCCAACGCCGTCAACAAAAATGTTCTACGACCTCTAGTTTTCGAGAAAAATCGATTTTTCCGTCGGAAAAGTCGCATTTTCAAGTTGGTTTTTTTCAACTTTTGACAACGATTTCCGATAGATTTTTTCACGCTGAATCCAACGCCGTCAACAAAAATGTTCTACGACCTCTAGTTTTCGAGAAAAATCGATTTTTCCGTCGGAAAAGTCGCATTTTCAAGTTGGTTTTTTTCAACTTTTGACAACGATTTCCGATAGATTTTTTCACGCTGAATCCAACGCCGTCAACAAAAATGTTCTACGACCTCTAGTTTTCGAGAAAAATCGATTTTTCCGTCGGAAAAGTCGCATTTTCAAGTTGGTTTTTTTCAACTTTTGACAACGATTTCCGATAGATTTTTTCACGCTGAATCCAACGCCGTCAACAAAAATGTTCTACGACCTCTAGTTTTCGAGAAAAATCGATTTTTCCGTCGGAAAAGTCGCATTTTCAAGTTGGTTTTTTTCAACTTTTGACAACGATTTCCGATAGATTTTTTCACGCTGAATCCAACGCCGTCAACAAAAATGTTCTACGACCTCTAGTTTTCGAGAAAAATCGATTTTTCCGTCGGAAAAGTCGCATTTTCAAGTTGGTTTTTTTCAACTTTTGACAACGATTTCCGATAGATTTTTTCACGCTGAATCCAACGCCGTCAACAAAAATGTTCTACGACCTCTAGTTTTCGAGAAAAATCGATTTTTCCGTCGGAAAAGTCGCATTTTCAAGTTGGTTTTTTTCAACTTTTGACAACGATTTCCGATAGATTTTTTCACGCTGAATCCAACGCCGTCAACAAAAATGTTCTACGACCTCTAGTTTTCGAGAAAAATCGATTTTTCCGTCGGAAAAGTCGCATTTTCAAGTTGGTTTTTTTCAACTTTTGACAACGATTTCCGATAGATTTTTTCACGCTGAATCCAACGCCGTCAACAAAAATGTTCTACGACCTCTAGTTTTCGAGAAAAATCGATTTTTCCGTCGGAAAAGTCGCATTTTCAAGTTGGTTTTTTTCAACTTTTGACAACGATTTCCGATAGATTTTTTCACGCTGAATCCAACGCCGTCAACAAAAATGTTCTACGACCTCTAGTTTTCGAGAAAAATCGATTTTTCCGTCGGAAAAGTCGCATTTTCAAGTTGGTTTTTTTCAACTTTTGACAACGATTTCCGATAGATTTTTTCACGCTGAATCCAACGCCGTCAACAAAAATGTTCTACGACCTCTAGTTTTCGAGAAAAATCGATTTTTCCGTCGGAAAAGTCGCATTTTCAAGTTGGTTTTTTTCAACTTTTGACAACGATTTCCGATAGATTTTTTCACGCTGAATCCAACGCCGTCAACAAAAATGTTCTACGACCTCTAGTTTTCGAGAAAAATCGATTTTTCCGTCGGAAAAGTCGCATTTTCAAGTTGGTTTTTTTCAACTTTTGACAACGATTTCCGATAGATTTTTTCACGCTGAATCCAACGCCGTCAACAAAAATGTTCTACGACCTCTAGTTTTCGAGAAAAATCGATTTTTCCGTCGGAAAAGTCGCATTTTCAAGTTGGTTTTTTTCAACTTTTGACAACGATTTCCGATAGATTTTTTCACGCTGAATCCAACGCCGTCAACAAAAATGTTCTACGACCTCTAGTTTTCGAGAAAAATCGATTTTTCCGTCGGAAAAGTCGCATTTTCAAGTTGGTTTTTTTCAACTTTTGACAACGATTTCCGATAGATTTTTTCACGCTGAATCCAACGCCGTCAACAAAAATGTTCTACGACCTCTAGTTTTCGAGAAAAATCGATTTTTCCGTCGGAAAAGTCGCATTTTCAAGTTGGTTTTTTTCAACTTTTGACAACGATTTCCGATAGATTTTTTCACGCTGAATCCAACGCCGTCAACAAAAATGTTCTACGACCTCTAGTTTTCGAGAAAAATCGATTTTTCCGTCGGAAAAGTCGCATTTTCAAGTTGGTTTTTTTCAACTTTTGACAACGATTTCCGATAGATTTTTTCACGCTGAATCCAACGCCGTCAACAAAAATGTTCTACGACCTCTAGTTTTCGAGAAAAATCGATTTTTCCGTCGGAAAAGTCGCATTTTCAAGTTGGTTTTTTTCAACTTTTGACAACGATTTCCGATAGATTTTTTCACGCTGAATCCAACGCCGTCAACAAAAATGTTCTACGACCTCTAGTTTTCGAGAAAAATCGATTTTTCCGTCGGAAAAGTCGCATTTTCAAGTTGGTTTTTTTCAACTTTTGACAACGATTTCCGATAGATTTTTTCACGCTGAATCCAACGCCGTCAACAAAAATGTTCTACGACCTCTAGTTTTCGAGAAAAATCGATTTTTCCGTCGGAAAAGTCGCATTTTCAAGTTGGTTTTTTTCAACTTTTGACAACGATTTCCGATAGATTTTTTCACGCTGAATCCAACGCCGTCAACAAAAATGTTCTACGACCTCTAGTTTTCGAGAAAAATCGATTTTTCCGTCGGAAAAGTCGCATTTTCAAGTTGGTTTTTTTCAACTTTTGACAACGATTTCCGATAGATTTTTTCACGCTGAATCCAACGCCGTCAACAAAAATGTTCTACGACCTCTAGTTTTCGAGAAAAATCGATTTTTCCGTCGGAAAAGTCGCATTTTCAAGTTGGTTTTTTTCAACTTTTGACAACGATTTCCGATAGATTTTTTCACGCTGAATCCAACGCCGTCAACAAAAATGTTCTACGACCTCTAGTTTTCGAGAAAAATCGATTTTTCCGTCGGAAAAGTCGCATTTTCAAGTTGGTTTTTTTCAACTTTTGACAACGATTTCCGATAGATTTTTTCACGCTGAATCCAACGCCGTCAACAAAAATGTTCTACGACCTCTAGTTTTCGAGAAAAATCGATTTTTCCGTCGGAAAAGTCGCATTTCAAGTTGGTTTTTTTCAACTTTTGACAACGATTTCCGATAGATTTTTTCACGCTGAATCCAACGCCGTCAACAAAAATGTTCTACGACCTCTAGTTTTCGAGAAAAATCGATTTTTCCGTCGGAAAAGTCGCATTTTCAAGTTGGTTTTTTTCAACTTTTGACAACGATTTCCGATAGATTTTTTCACGCTGAATCCAACGCCGTCAACAAAAATGTTCTACGACCTCTAGTTTTCGAGAAAAATCGATTTTTCCGTCGGAAAAGTCGCATTTTCAAGTTGGTTTTTTTCAACTTTTGACAACGATTTCCGATAGATTTTTTCACGCTGAATCCAACGCCGTCAACAAAAATGTTCTACGACCTCTAGTTTTCGAGAAAAATCGATTTTTCCGTCGGAAAAGTCGCATTTTCAAGTTGGTTTTTTTCAACTTTTGACAACGATTTCCGATAGATTTTTTCACGCTGAATCCAACGCCGTCAACAAAAATGTTCTACGACCTCTAGTTTTCGAGAAAAATCGATATTTCCGTCGGAAAAGTCGCATTTTCAAGTTGGTTTTTTTCAACTTTTGACAACGATTTCCGATAGATTTTTTCACGCTGAATCCAACGCCGTCAACAAAAATGTTCTACGACCTCTAGTTTTCGAGAAAAATCGATTTTTCCGTCGGAAAAGTCGCATTTTCAAGTTGGTTTTTTTCAACTTTTGACAACGATTTCCGATAGATTTTTCACGCTGAATCCAACGCCGTCAACAAAAATGTTCTACGACCTCTAGTTTTCGAGAAAAATCGATTTTTCCGTCGGAAAAGTCGCATTTTCAAGTTGGTTTTTTTCAACTTTTGACAACGATTTCCGATGGATTTGTTCACGCTGAATCCAACGCCGTCAACAAAAATGTTCTACGACCTCTAGTTTTCGAGAAAAATCGATTTTTCCGTCGGAAAAGTCGCATTTTCAAGTTGGTTTTTTTCAACTTTTGACAACGATTTCCGATAGATTTTTTCACGCTGAATCCAACGCCGTCAACGAAAATGTTCTACGACATCTAGTTTTCGAGAAAAATCGATTTTTCCGTCGGAAAAGTCGCATTTTCAAGTTGGTTTTTTTCAACTTTTGACAACGATTTCCGATAGATTTTTCACGCTGAATCCAACGCCGTCAACAAAAATGTTCTACGACCTCTAGTTTTCGAGAAAAATCGATTTTTCCGTCGGAAAAGTCGCATTTTCAAGTTGGTTTTTTTTCAACTTTTGACAACGATTTCCGATAGATTTTTTCACGCTGAATCCAACTCCGTCAACAAAAATGTTCTACGACCTCTAGTTTTCGAGAAAAATCGATTTTTCCGTCGGAAAAGTCGCATTTTCAAGTTGGTTTTTTTCAACTTTTGACAACGATTTCCGATAGATTTTTCACGCTGAATCCAACGCCGTCAACAAAAATGTTCTACGACCTCTAGTTTTCGAGAAAAATCGATTTTTCCGTCGGAAAAGTCGCATTTTCAAGTTGGTTTTTTTCAACTTTTGACAACGATTTCCGATAGATTTTTTCACGCTGAATCCAACGCCGTCAACAAAAATGTTCTACGACCCCTAGTTTTCGAGAAAAATCGATTTTTCCGTCGGAAAAGTCGCATTTTCAAGTTGGTTTTTTTCAACTTTTGACAACGATTTCCGATAGATTTTTTCACGCTGAATCCAACGCCGTCAACAAAAATGTTCTACGACCTCTAGTTTTCGAGAAAAATCGATTTTTCCGTCGGAAAAGTCGCATTTTCAAGTTGGTTTTTTTCAACTTTTGACAACGATTTCTGTTGGACAATGGTAACTCCAGTTTGAGGATTAATTTATTGTTGTGTATGTAATCATGTGATAGAATCACTTCTTGTAAATTTTGTATCGTGAAAAACGTGCTTAAAATAAATTCCTTAATCTTTGTCATCCTGCGCACTCTGTGTATTTCTAGCAGGTTATGGCAGCACACACGTAAAGTGTAGGCGAAATTGTTGTGTAACGAATCGATCGGTGAAAAACAAAAATGGCTTCAACGAAAATCGAACTTCTAACAAAGGAAAACTTTGAAACATGGAAGATTCAAATGCGAGCTGTTCTCATGAAAAATGACGAGTGGGGCTATGTGAATGGAACCATACAGCCGAGAGATGAAAATGACGTTACATGGCAAACAATGGATGGCAAAGCGATGTCAGATATTATCTTAGGAATGAAACCATCGGAACTGCTTCAAATAAAATTTTGCAAAACTTCCAAAGAAGTATGGGACAAACTTCAGTCAATACACGCATCCCAAGGTCCTGCGAGAATAGCATTGTTGCTGAAGAAGCTAATACTGCTCAGGATGAAGGAAGATGACGATGTTAGACAATATATCGACGAATTTTTCCAAATCTTGGACAAACTCAAGGAAATGGAAATTTCAGTTGGCGATGAAGTTGTGTCAGTGTTACTATTGTGCAGTATCCCAGACTCATATGAACAATTCAAAGTCGCGATAGAAACTCAAGAAAAACTTTTGAAACCAGAACCGTTGAAAATAAAAATTCTGGAAGAGTTTGAGAACCGTCGACATAGAAAGAGCACTGAAAGTGATTCGGAAGTCCTCTACGCAAAGAAGAGTTATCCAAAAGCTCAAAACGACAATAAAAAGAAAGTGCCTAAGTGTTTCAAGTGTAAGAAAATGGGACATAAATCATTCGAGTGCAGAACGAAAATGATGTCAAACATTGATACAAATAATGCGAAAGACGAATCATCGAGGAATGCAGAGTTTTCGTTGAAAGCTGCATCTCATGATGAGTACCTCGAATGGTGTCTCGATTCAGGAGCAACGTCGCATATGTGCAATGATAGAAATTTGTTCACAGACTTGAGGACACCTCACGCTAACAAGTTGAATTTAGCGAACAGCAATTCAGCAGTAATCGAGGCGATTGGTACTGTTCGACTCAAGTTGGGGAAGGACTTTACAGTTAAACTAAATGAAACTCTGTTGGTACCAGATCTCCGAACAAATTTGATGTCCGTATCTAAAATCACGGATGGAGGACTACATGTCAACTTCTCCAGGAATAGAGCAAAAATTTTCGATCCTGACAATGGTAAAATAATCATGACTGCAAAACGAAATGACAAATTATATTATGTTGATGGATCCAGTGAATCGGCAAAGGTTACATCAACTGGAACAGTGTCATTGAAAGATTGGCACGAGAGATTAGGTCATTTGAATGAACAAGATCTAAAAGAGATAATCAACAAGAAAAAAGCATTCGGGATCAATTGCAATACTAAAGAAAAATTACCTCTTTGTGAAGTTTGTTTACAAGGAAAACAAGTGCAGAAACCCTTCAAACAATCATCATCAAACTCAACAGAACTACTTAGTCTTGTACACTCTGACATCTGTGGACCGTTCAGAGTACAATCAAAAGGAGGAGCTAAGTATTTCGTTACTTTCATTGATGACAAGAGTAGATGGTGTGAAGTTTATTTTTTGAAAAAGAAATCTGAACTATTCGAAAAATTCAAAGAATATAAAAATATGTCTGAGAAACAGAAAGGACAAAAACTAAAAGTTTTGAGGAGTGATAACGGAGGAGAATACTCCAGTGATAATTTGAAACTTTACCTGAAAAAAGAAGGAATTAAACATGAATTTTCAACAGCTTACTGCCCACAACAAAACGGATTGGCGGAAAGAAAAAATCGAACATTGCTGGAAATGGCGCGATGCTTGCTACTCCAATCGAATCTACCAATGAGTTTTTGGGGAGAAGCCGTATCTACCGCAAACTACGTGAGAAATAGGTGCATCTCAAACAGCATTGATGGAGAAATACCTTTTACTCTGTGGACTGGAAAAACTCCAACATTAAAGTATTTCAGAACGTTTGGGCAGAAAGTGTACTGGTTGAACAAATCACCAAACAAACATAAATTCAGTCCAAGATCGAAGGTAGGAATTTTTATTGGCTACTCAACGGAGTCAAAAGCCTACAGAATTTGGGACCCCGAAACACGAAGTGTTTACAGAAGTAGAGACGTGAGATTCACAGGTGGATATCCCAAGCTAGACGAGACAGGTTTGGAAATACCTGAAGAAAAACGAAAATTGGAAATGGAGGTTGAATTCTTCAAACCAAAAGATGTCTGTGATATTGTCAGAGACAACATACCAGAAACCCCAGCAGAAACGAAATTGATTTATGCGGTGCCGTGCGGTGCGATCGGGTGCAATGCGGTGCGGTGCGGTCGGGTGCGGAGAAATTGATTTATGCGGTGCGGTTAGGTGCGGTGCGGTGCGGTCGGGTGCAGTGCGATGCGGTGCGGTGGGGTGCGGTCGGGTGCGGAGAAATTGATTTATGCGGTGCCGTGCGGTGCGGTGCGGTGCGGTCGGGTGCGGTGCGATGCGGTCGGGTGCGGAGAAATTGATTCATGCGGTGCCGTGCGGTGCGGTGCGGTCGGGTGCGGTGCGATGCGGTCGGGTGCGGAGAAATTGATTTATGCGGTGCGGTGCGGTGCGGTGCGGTGCGGTGCGGTCGGGTGCGGTGCGGTGCGGTGCGGTGCGGTCGGGTGCGGAGAAATTGATTTATGCGATGCCGTGCGGTGCGGTTGGGTGCGGTGCAATGCGGTCGGGTGCGGAGAAATTGATTTATGCGATGCCGTGCGGTGCGATCAGGTGCGGTGCGGTGCGGTGCGGTCGGGTGCGGAGAAATTGATTTATGCGGTGCCGTGCGGTGCGGTGCGGTGCGGTGCGATGCGGTCGGGTGCGGAGAAATTGATTTATGCGGTGCCGTGCGGTGCGGTGCGGTGCGGTCGGGTGCGGTGCGATGCGGTCGGGTGCGGAGAAATTGATTTATGCGGTGCCGTGCGGTGCGGTGCGGTCGGGTGCGGTGCGATGCGGTCGGGTGCGGAGAAATTGATTTATGCGGTGCGGTGCGGTGCGGTGCGGTGCGGTGCGGTGCGGTGCGGTCGGGTGCGGTGCGGTGCGGTGCGGTGCGGTCGGGTGCGGAGAAATTGATTTATGCGATGCCGTGCGGTGCGGTTGGGTGCGGTGCAATGCGGTCGGGTGCGGAGAAATTGATTTATGCGATGCCGTGCGGTGCGATCAGGTGCGGTGCGGTGCGGTGCGGTCGGGTGCGGAGAAATTGATTTATGCGGTGCCGTGCGGTGCGGTGCGGTGCGGTGCGATGCGGTCGGGTGCGGAGAAATTGATTTATGCTGTGCAGTGCGGTGAGATCGGGTGCGGTGCGGTGCGGTGCGGTCGGGTGTGGAGAAATTGATTTATGCGGTGCCGTGCGGTGCGATCGGGTGCGGTGCGGTGCGGTGAGGTCGGGTGCGGAGAAATTGATTTATGCGGTGCCGTGCGGTCGGGTGCGGTGCGATGCGGTCGGGTGCGGAGAAATTGATTTATGCGGTGCGGTGTGGTGCAGTGCGGTGCGGTCGGGTGCGGTGCGGTGCGGTCGGGTGCGGAGAAATTGATTTATGCGGTGCGGTGCGGTGCGGTCGGGTGCGGTGCGATGCGGTCGGGTGCGGAGAAATTGATTTATGCGATGCCGTGCGGTGCGGTGCGGTGCGGTGCGGTGCGGTCGGGTGCGGTGCGGTCGGGTGCGGAGAAATTGATTTATGCGGTGCTGTGATGTGCGGTGCGGTGCGGTCGGGTGCGGTGCGGTGCGGTGCGGTCGGGTGCGGAGAAATTGATTTATGCGGTGCTGTGATGTGCGGTGCGGTGCGATCGGGTGCGGTGCGGTGCGATGCGGTCGGGTGCGGAGAAATTGATTTATGCGGTGCGGTTAGGTGCGGTGCGGTGCGGTGCGGTCGGGTGCGGAGAAATTGATTTATGCGGTGCTGTGCGGTGCGGTGCGGTGCGATCGGGTGCGGTGCGGTGCGGTGAGGTCGGGTGCGGAGAAATTGATTTATGCGGTGCGGTGCGGTGCGGTCGGGTGCGGTGCGATGCGGTCGGGTGCGGAGAAATTGATTTATGCGATGCCGTGCGGTGCGGTGCGGTGCGGTCGGGTGCGGTGCGATGCGGTCGGGTGCGGAGAAATTGATTTATGCGGTGCGGTTAGGTGCGGTGCGGTGTGGTCGGGTGCGGTGCGGTGCGGTGCGGTCGGGTGCGGAGAAATTGATTTATGCGGTGCGGTGCGGTGCGGTCGGGTGCGGTGCGATGCGGTCGGGTGCGGAGAAATTGATTTATGCGATGCCGTGCGGTGCGATCGGGTGCGGTGCGGTGCGATGCGGTCGGGTGCGGAGAAATTGATTTATGCGGTGCCGTGCGGTGCGATCGGGTGCGGTGCGGTGCGGTGCGGTCGGGTGCGGAGAAATTGATTTATGCGGTGCCGTGCGGTGCGATCGGGTGCGGTGTGGTGCGGTGCGGTCGGGTGCGGAGAAATTGATTTATGCGGTGCCGTGCGGTGCGGTGCGGTGCGGTCGGGTGCGGTGGGATGCGGTCGGGTGCGGAGAAATTGATTTATGCGGTGCCGTGCGGTGCGGTGCGGTGTGGTGCGGTGCGGTCGGGTGCGGTGCGATGCGGTCGGGTGCGGAGAAATTGATTTATGCGGTGCGGTTAGGTGCGGTGCGGTGCGGTGCGGTGCGGTCGGGTGCGGTGCGGTGCGGTGCGGTGCGGTCGGGTGCGGAGAAATTGATTTATGCGGTGCCGTGCGGTGCGGTGCGGTGCGATCGGGTGCGGTGCGGTGCGGTCGGGTGCGGAGAAATTGATTTATGCGGTGCAGTGCGGTGCGGTCGGGTGCGGTGCGATGCGGTCGGGTGCGGAGAAATTGATTTATGCGGTGCCGTGCGGTGCGGTGCGGTGCGGTCGGGTGCGGTGCGATGCGGTCGGGTGCGGAGAAATTGATTTATGCGGTGCCGTGCGGTGCGGTCGGGTGCGGTGCGATGCGGTCGGGTGCGGAGAAATTGATTTATGCGGTGCGGTTAGGTGCGGTGCGGTGCGGTCGGGTGCGGTGCGATGCGGTGCGGTGCGGTGCGGTCGGGTGCGGAGAAATTGATTTATGCGGTGTTTCGTTCAAACAAATTGATAAATTTTAAATGGGAAAAATCTAGGAAGGCTGTGATAAAATAAGATGCGAGCTACGAGACGATAGGTAAACTGTTTTATTCGGGGAAGGTTACATCGAAGTAAAGTCGATATGTATGTATCGATAACTAAGGTGATCGATAATAAGCGATATACATGTATCGATATTAAAGTGCGCCATAAATTCAAATACGTAACAATTCCCTTTTTTTTTCTTTTTTTTTATATAACGATAACGTCCTAACACCTATTAGTAGAGCATAAATAATACAACATACAAAATACAATATAGTAATATAAGTTTACATTATGTCAATAATGTGATTTGTTTGTTTTATTTTTTAACATTGAGAATATGATTCAAAATGTGTTATTCGTTAATAACATTCTATTGATTTAATGCTCCCGTATCTTTGGGAAACAATCTGTTTGGCTAATGGAACATGCGATTTGATTAATGGAACATCAGAATGATGCAATTAGTTTGTTTAGTGAACGTTGGAATGAACATTTGAATAAAGGATTACCTACTCACTGGCTGCTTCTGGACTGCTCCCAAACGTAAAGCGTTTTGGAGCTTTTACTTGTCTACCCGATCTTGTTGTCATCTTGTTATTAGGTAGACTTGTGTTTTCGTTTCTGTTTTCACCGTTTTTTGGTTGTTCTGGTGGAGCATCTGGAGACTTATGAGGGCTCTGAGGCGATGTTGACAAGTTGGGCTGAGGTGATGGCGACCTAGGCCACACTGATGAGTGTCGTACGACTGGGGTTTCTGGTTGACTTGGCTCTGAGATGCGACAAAATGGTTTCAGCCATGATCTGTTTCTTCTATATGATCTTCCGTCAACACTCACGTTATATGATGATGTATTGATTTTTTGCTCTATCTCACCCAATGACCATTTATCCCGGAGATGAGACGGCCTCACCAAAACTTCCTCTCCCACTTCGAGGTCTGGCAGGGTTTTGGCTCTGAGGTCGTGGTGCATTTTGGCTTGCCTCCGTTTGAGTTTTATGGATTCTGCTACTCCGGTAGCAACCACGGGAGTAAGTAACTTAGTAGCTATCGGTATGGTTGTTCTCGTTCGCCGGGACATCAATCTCTGGACTGGGCTCGCACTGACACCCTCGGTAGGTACATTTCTCCACTCGAGAAGCGCTGCGTAAAAGTCCGACCCTTCGTTGTCGCACTTTTTAAGCAGGGACTTGGCGATTTTCACTGCCGACTCCACTTTTCCATTTGATCGACTGTACATGGGTGATGATGTGGAGTGGGAGAACTCCCATTCCCTTGAGAATGCGTTGAACTCCTGGCCCACAAATTGAGGCGCGTTGTCTGATACTAATATGTTTGGTATTCCGTAGCAGGCAAAATTTTCCTTGCAGAATTTAATGATTGAGACGGCGGCAATGTCATTTAACTTTTTGACCTCAAAAAAATCGGAATATGCATCGACTACGATGACGTATTTTCCTCCTTTGAAGTCGAATGTATCAATGGCCACTCTTTCCCAGGGGAGCTCTGGAATGCTGTGTGACTTAAGCGGTGTGTTAGGCTGTTCCGTGGCCAGTTCTTGACATGTTTTACATGACCTAATCCTATCCTTGAGTTCTGAACTCATAAACGGCCAGAATAATGTTTCGCGTGCTCTTCGCACCGATGCATTCATTCCCAAGTGGCACAGATGAATTTTTTTTATAAACTCCGCTCTCAGTGCTTTTGGAACCACAATTTGGTTTCCGCGGAATATGATGCCGTTTTGTATTGCCATTTCGTCTTTGAATTCCCAGTATGGGTGGATCGAGATAGGCAGTTTCTCCTTGTTCGTTGGCCACCCGTTCTTAATAGTGGATGCTAGCATGCAGAGTGAGTCATCGAGTGCTGTGTGGCTCTTCACCTTCTGTAAGCTTGACTGCAGAATGTTTGAGTTGTCAGCCAGTTGCATAGACTCCAATTCATTGTAGATAGAATCTTCGATGCGGTATACTTCATTAAGCTTATCTTCGTTCCCCTCGCTCAGATGTAAGCGTGAGAGGACATCAGCAACATGCATGTTTTTCCCTTTGATGTACACGACTTTTAGATCATACCGCTGTAACCTCAGGAGCATCCTCTGCAGGCGTACTGGGGCTTTCAAAAGTGGCTTTTGGAAAATTCTTTCTAATGGCTTATGGTCTGTGTGGGTGACAATACCCTTGCCTCCAATCAGGTAGGATGCAAACCTATCACAAGCAAATAGTATTGCCATACACTCCCTTTCGATATTTGCCCAGTTTCGCTCATTTGGGCTGAGGCTTCGGGAAGCGAATGCTATAGGATGGTTGTCCTGCAGAAGGACGCATCCGAGTCCACGGCTTGAGCTGTCGGCTTGGATTACTACTGGCTTTGCAGGATCAAAATACGCGAGTATGGGAGCTGCTGTTGTCATCTCTTTTACTATATCCACTGCTTCCTTTTCCTCTGCTCCAAATTTCCATTTTGTGTCCTTCCTCAGAAGCAGTCTAAGTGGTTCGGTGATGGCTGATAAGTGTGGAACGAATTTGGCCAAATATGTCACCAACCCTAAAAAGCTTTTAACCTCCTTCTCGTTCTCGGGGTATCTCATGCTCTGGATTGCTTTTACCTTCTCTGGGTCCGGTTTTATGCCTTTGCTTGTAATAATGTGTCCCATATATTTAACTTCGCGCATTTTAAGTTTGATTTTTTGTTTGTTGAACTTTAAGTTCACTTCTCTTGCCTTGGTTAATAGCTCCTTCAGGGCTTGGTCATGGGTTGCTGAAGCTTCATCCTCCGTGTTTCCGACACCAAGCACCAAGATATCGTCTTGTACGATGACTATGTTTTTGATTCCTCCAAAAATTTCATGAAGCCGGCGTTGGTATTCATCTCCGCTAACCTTTAAGCCAAAGGGTAGACGTAACCATCGGAAACGACCAAATGGTGTCCAGAATGTAGGGCACCGCACCGCACCCGATCGCACCGCACGGCACCGCATAAATCAATTTCTCCGCACCCGACCGCATCGCACCGCACCCGACCGCACCGCACCGCACCGCACGGCACCGCATAAATCAATTTCTCCGCACCCGACCGCACCGCATCGCACCGCACCCGACCGCACCGCACCGCACCGCATAAATCAATTTCTCCGCACCCGACCGCACCGCACCGCACCCGATTGCACCGCACGGCATCGCATAAATCAATTTCTCCGCACCCGACCGCATCGCACCGCACCCGACCGCTCCGCACCGCACCGCACGGCACCGCATAAATCAATTTCTCCGCACCCGACCGCATCGCACCGCACCCGACCGCACCGCACCGCACCGCACCGCACGGCACCGCATAAATCAATTTCTCTGCACCCGACCGCACCGCACCGCACCGCACCCGATCGCACCGCACGGCACCGCATAAATCAATTTCTCCGCACCCGACCGCACCGCACCCGATCGCACCGCACGGCATCGCATAAATCAATTTCTCCGCACCCGACCGCATCGCACCGCACCCGACCGCACCGCACCGCACCGCATAAATCAATTTCTCCGCACCCGACCGCACCGCACCGCACCGCACCCGATCGCACCGCACCGCACCGCACAGCACCGCATAAATCAATTTCTCCGCACCCGACCGCATCGCACCGCACCCGACCGCACCGCACTGCACCACACCGCACCGCATAAATCAATTTCTCTGCACCCGACCGCATCGCACCGCACCCGACCGCACGGCACCGCATAAATCAATTTCTCCGCACCCGACCGCACCGCACCGCACCGCACCTGATCGCACCGCACGGCACCGCATAAATCAATTTCTCCGCACCCGACCGCACCGCACCGCACCGCACCCGATCTCACCGCACTGCACAGCATAAATCAATTTCTCCGCACCCGACCGCATCGCACCGCACCGCACCGCACGGCACCGCATAAATCAATTTCTCTGCACCCGACCGCACCGCACCGCACTGCACCCGATCGCACCGCACGGCACCGCATAAATCAATTTCTCCGCACCCGACCGCACCGCACCGCACCGCACCCGATCGCACCGCACGGCATCGCATAAATCAATTTCTCCGCACCCGACCGCATCGCACCGCACCCGACCGCACCGCACGGCATCGCATAAATCAATTTCTCCGCACCCAACCGCACCGCACCGCACCGCACCGCACCCGATCGCACCGCACGGCACCGCATAAATCAATTTCTCTGCACCCGACCGCACCGCACCGCACCCGATCGCACCGCACAGCACCGCATAAATCAATTTCTCCGCACCCGACCGCACCGCACCGCACCGCACCCGATCGCACCGCACCGCACCGCACAGCACCGCATAAATCAATTTCTCCGCACCCGACCGCACCGCACCGCACTGCACCCGACCGCACCGCACCGCACCGCACCTAACCGCACCGCATAAATCAATTTCTCCGCACCCGACCGCATCGCACCGCACCCGACCGCACCGCACCGCACAGCACGGCACCGCATAAATCAATTTCTCCGCACCCGACCGCATCGCACCGCACCCGACTGCACCGCACCCGACTGCACCGCACCGCACCGCACGGCACCGCATAAATCAATTTCTCCGCACCCGACCGCATTGCACCGCACCCGACCGCACCGCACTGCACCGCATAAATCAATTTCTCCGCACCCGACCGCACCGCACCGCACCGCTTCCGATCGCACCGCACCGCACCGCACGGCACCGCATAAATCAATTTCTCCGCACCCGACCGCACCGCACCGCACCGCACCCGACCGCACCGCACCGCACCTAACCGCACCGCATAAATCAATTTCTCCGCACCCGACCGCATCGCACCGCACCCGACCGCACCGCACCGCACAGCACCGCATAAATCAATTTCTCCCACACCCGACCGCATCGCACCGCACCCGACCGCACCGCACCTTACGGCACCGCATAAATCAATTTCTCCGCACCCGACCGCACCGCACCGCACCGCACCCGATCGCACCGCACCCGATCGCACCGCACGGCACCGCATAAATCAATTTCTCCGCACCTGACCGCACCGCACCGCACCGCACCCGATCGCACCGCACGGCACCGCATAAATCAATTTCTCCGCACCCGACCGCATCGCACTGCACCCGACCGCACCGCACAGCACCGCACGGCACCGCATAAATCAATTTCTCCGCACCCGACCGCACCGCACCGCACCGCACCCGATCGCACCGCACGGCACCGCATAAATCAATTTCTCCGCACCCGACCGCACCGCACCGCACCGCACCCGATCGCACCGCACGGCATCGCATAAATCAATTTCTCCGCACTCGACCGCATCGCACCGCACCCGACCGCACCGCACCGCACCGCCTAAATCAATTTCTCCGCACCCGACTGCACCGCACCGCACCGCACCCGATCGCACCGCACCGCACCGCACAGCACCGCATAAATCAATTTCTCCGCACCCGACCGCACCGCACGGCACCGCACCCGACCGCACCGCACCGCACCGCACCTAACCGCACCGCATAAATCAATTTCTCCGCACCCGACCGCATCGCACCGCACCGCACGGCATCGCATAAATCAATTTCTCCGCACCCGACCGCATCGCACCGCACCCGACCGCACCGCACCGCACCGCATACATCAATTTCTCCGCACCCGACCGCACCGCACCGCACCGCTCCCGATCGCACCGCACCGCACCGCACAGCACCGCATAAATCAATTTCTCCGCACCCGACCGCACCGCACTGCACCGCACCGCACCTAACCGCACCGCATAAATCAATTTCTCCACACCCGACTGCATCGCACCGCACCCGACCGCACCGCACCACACCGCACCGCACCACACCGCACCGCATAAATCAATTTCTCCGCACCCGACCGCATCGCACCGCACCCGACGGCACCGCACCGCACCGCACGGCACCGCATAAATCAATTTCTCCGCACCCAACCGCACCGCACCGCACCCGATCGCACCGCACCGCACCGCACAGCACTGCATAAATCAATTTCTTGGCACCCGACCGCACCGCACCGCACCCGACCGCACCGCACCGCACCGCACCGCACCTAACCGCACCGCATAAATCAATTTCTCCGCACCCGACCGCATCGCACCGCACCCGACCGCACCGCACCGCACCGCATGGCATCGCATAAATCAATTTCTCCGAACCCGACCGCATCACACCGCACCCGACCGCACCGCACCGCATAAATCAATTTCTCCGCACCCGACCGCACCGCACCGCACCGCACCCGATCGCACCGCACCGCACCGCACAGCACCGCATAAATCAATTTCTCCGCACCCGACCGCACCGCACCGCACCGCACCGCATCGCACCGCACCTAACCGCACCGCATAAATCGATTTCTCCGCACCCGACCGCATCGCACCGCACCCGAACGCACCGCACCGCACCGCATAAATCAATTTCTCCGTACCCGACCGCACCGCACCGCACCGCACCCGATCGCACCGCACCGCACCGCACCTAACCGCACAGCATAAATCAATTTCTCCGCACCCGACCGCATCGCACCGCACCCGACCGCACCGCACGGCACCACACCGCACCGCATAAATCAATTTCTCCGCACCCGACCGCATCGCACCGCACCCGATCGCACCGCACGGCACCGCATAAATCAATTTCTCCGCACCCGACCGCACCGCACCGCACCGCACCCGATCGCACCGCACGGCACCGCATAAATCAATTTCTCCGCACCCGACCGCACCGCACCGCACCGCACCCGATCTCACCGCACGGCACCGCATAAATCAATTTCTCCGCACCCGACCGCACCGCACCCGATCGCACCGCACGGCATCGCATAAATCAATTTCTCCGCACCCGACCGCATCGCACCGCACCCGACCGCACCGCACCGCACCGCATAAATCAATTTCTCCGCACCCGACCGCACCACACCGCACCGCACCGCACCGCACCCGATCGCACCGCACGGCACCGCACAGCACCGCATAAATCAATTTCTCCGCACCCGACAGCACCGCACCGCACCGCATAAATCAATTTCTCTGCACCCGACTGCACCGCACCGCACCGCACCGCACCTAACCGCACCGCATAAATCAATTTCTCCGCACCCGACCGCATCGCACCGCACCCGACCGCACCGCACCGCACCACACCGCACCGCATAAATCAATTTCTCCGCACCCGACTGCATCGCACCGCACCCGACCGCACCGCACCACACCGCACGGCACGCATAAATCAATTTCTCCGCACCCGACCGCACCGCACCGCACCGCACCCGATCGCACCGCACGGCACCGCATAAATCAATTTCTCCGCACCCGACCGCACAACACCGCACCCGATTGCACCGCACGGCATCGCATAAATCAATTTCTCCGCACCCGACCGCATCGCACCGCACCCGACCGCTCCGCACCGCACCGCACGGCACCGCATAAATCAATTTCTCCGCACCCGACCGCATCGCACCGCACCCGACTGCACCGCACCGCACCGCACGGCACCGCATAAATCAATTTCTCCGCACCCGACCGCACCGCTCCGCACTGCACCCGATTGCACCGCACCGCACCGCACGGCACCGCATAAATCAATTTCTCCGCACCCGACCGCACCGCACCACACCGCACCGCACCACACCGCACCGCACCTAACCGCACCGCATAAATCAATTTCTCCACACCCGACCGCATCGCACCGCACCCGACCGCACCGCACCGCACCGCACGGCACCGCATAAATCAATTTCTCCGCAACCGACCGCACCGCACCGCACCGCACCCGATCACACCGCACGGCACCGCATAAATCAATTTCTCCGCACCCGACCGCACCGCACCCGATCGCACCGCACGGCATCGCATAAATCAATTTCTCCTCACCCGACCGCATCACACCGCACCCGACCGCACCGCACCGCACCGCATAAATCAATTTCTCCGCACCCGACCGCACCGCACCGCACCGCACCGCACCCGATCGCACTGCACCGCACGGCACAGCACCGCATAAATCAATTTCTCCGCACCCGACCGCACCGCACCGCACCGCATAAATCAATTTCTCCGCACCCGACTGCACCGCACCGCACCGCACCGCACCTAACCGCACCGCATAAATCAATTTCTCCGCACCCGACCGCATCGCACCGCACCCGACCGCACAGCACCGCACCACACCGCACCGCATAAATCAATTTCTCCGCACCCGACCGCATCGCACCGCACCCGACCGCACCGCACCGCACCGCACGGCACCCCATAAATCAATTTCTCCGCACCCGACTGCACCGCACCGCACCGCACCCGATCGCACCGCACGGCACCGCATAAATCAATTTCTCCGCACCCGACCGCACCGCTCCGCACCGCACCCGATTGTACCGCACCGCACCGCACGGCACCGCATAAATCAATTTCTCCGCACCCGACCGCACCGCACCACACCGCACCGCACCACACCACACCGCACCTAACCGCTCCGCATAAATCAATTTCTCCGCACCCGACCGCATCGCACCGCACCCGACCGCACCGCACCGCACCGCACGGCACCGCATAAATCAATTTCTCCGCACCCGACCGCACCGCACCCGATCTCACCGCACCGCACCGCACCGCATAAATCAATTTCTCCGCACCCGACCGCATAGCACCGCACCCGACCGCACCGCACCGCACCACACCGCACCGCATAAATCAATTTCTCCGCACCCGACCGCATCGCACCGCACCCGACCGCACCGCACCGCACGGCACCGGTGTACATCAAAGGGAAAAACATGCATGTTGCTGATGTCCTCTCACGCTTACATCTGAGCGAGGGGAACGAAGATAAGCTTAATGAAGTATACCGCATCGAAGATTCTATCTACAATGAATTGGAGTCTATGCAACTGGCTGACAACTAAAACATTCTGCAGTCAAGCTTACAGAAGGTGAAGAGCCACACAGCACTCGATGACTCACTCTGCATGCTAGCATCCACTATTAAGAACGGGTGGCCAACGAACAAGGAGAAACTGCCTATCTCGATCCACCCATACTGGGAATTCAAAGACGAAATGGCAATACAAAACGGCATCATATTCCGCGGAAACCAAATTGTGGTTCCAAAAGCACTGAGAGCGGAGTTTATAAAAAAAATTCATCTGTGCCACTTGGGAATGAATGCATCGGTGCGAAGAGCACGCGAAACATTATTCTGGCCGTTTATGAGTTCAGAACTCAAGGATAGGATTAGGTCATGTAAAACATGTCAAGAACTGGCCACGGAACAGCCTAACACACCGCTTAAGTCACACAGCATTCCAGAGCTCCCCTGGGAAAGAGTGGCCATTGATACATTCGACTTCAAAGGAGGAAAATACGTCATCGTAGTCGATGCATATTCCGATTTTTTTGAGGTCAAAAAGTTAAATGACATTACCGCCGTCTCAATCATTAAATTCTGCAAGGAAAATTTTGCCCGCTACGGAATACCAAACATATTAGTATCAGACAACGCGCCTCAATTTGTGGGCCAGGAGTTCAACGCATTCTCAAGGGAATGGGAGTTCTCCCACTCCACATCATCACCCATGTACAGTCGATCAAATGGAAAAGTGGAGTCGGCAGTGAAAATCGCCAAGTCCCTGCTTAAAAAGTGCGACAACGAAGGGTCGGACTTTTACGCAGCGCTTCTCGAGTGGAGAAATGTACCTACCGAGGGTGTCAGTGCGAGCCCAGTCCAGAGATTGATGTCCCGGCGAACGAGAACAACCATACCGATAGCTACTAAGTTACTTACTCCCGTGGTTGCTACCGGAGTAGCAGAATCCATAAAACTCAAACGGAGGCAAGCCAAAATGCACCACGACCTCAGAGCCAAAACCCTGCCAGACCTCGAAGTGGGAGAGGAAGTTTTGGTGAGGCCGTCTCATCTCCGGGATAAATGGTCATTGGGTGAGATAGAGCAAAAAATCAATACATCATCATATAACGTGAGTGTTGACGGAAGATCATATAGAAGAAACAGATCATGGCTGAAACCATTTTGTCGCATCTCAGAGCCAAGTCAACCAGAAACCCCAGTCGTACGACACTCATCAGTGTGGCCTAGGTCGCCATCACCTCAGCCCAACTTGTCAACATCGCCTCAGAGCCCTCATAAGTCTCCAGATGCTCCACCAGAACAACCAAAAAACGGACACGACACAGACACGCGCACACACAGTCGTCGACCACCCCAGCAAATTTGTGACGTGTCCACCCTCCGTCGAGCACCCCTTCAAATGTGAGACCGGGGAAAATGTCAAAAGCTTTTAAACTCGCAGTTCAAACCCTCCGTCGAGCACCCCTCCAAATGTGAGAACAGGAAAAACGACCACTCACTGACGTAGCTTTCGGATAATATAAGTCAAACAGTTTATTCTTCATTTCAAAAACAATATTTGACCTCGCTTACGAAACCTGTTGCAAATTTAGCTTAAGGATGAATAATTGTGTCAGTGTGAATGTTTTCTGAAAAGTAATGTGTCCCCGAATATGGGGAGTGAATATGTCTTTTGCAATTTCCTAAACATGTTCATAATAAATTAATGTTCAAGTCCATTCAATGGAATTGAAGAAGTCTGATTTATAATGGTTGTGAAAAATAGTTTTATTAGGACGTTATGCATGGACTTTGAAGTCTGAATCAAGTAGTTTAGTGACGTAGTCACTTGTAAAGGCTGTTTTTGTAAGTTCCTAACGCAATTTTGAGAAAATAAACAGTTGAAACCATTTTCTATGATTTATTTGCCCCCTCCACTTAATTTATGTTGTTATTTCATGAAAATATCTGGAAGATTTAGTGATATTCTAAGAATTAAAGCCCCAAAATAGAGCTCCCCATTCAACCTGCCCCCTCTCTCCAGTGTAGGGGACCTATCCCTTCATACAACCTGAATGGTTGCGTGGTATGGGGAGATTTAACTTTTTTCAAAAATTGTGTTATACTTCAGCCCCAAATGAACATTTCAAAAAACTTTGGTGTGGATCACTTAGCTAGATAAATTTGCTGCATTTTGGTTCACAAAGGAATCTGAAAAACTGAAATAAACAAAACTTTATGGGCTAAAAACCATGACTCTCCCCATACCAGGCACCTTTCCCCTACTATGTTTGCGCATGCGCAGTGGCTACTATCAGTCCGAAGGTGATGATTTTCATAGGGGACCATGTAAATAATCCCTAACCATCCCTACCCATCCCTGACCATCCTTAACCATCCCAAACCATCCCTAACCATCCCTAACCATCCCTAACCATCCCTAACCATGCCTTACCATCCCTAACCATCCCTAACCATCCCTAACCATCCCTAACCATCCCTAACCATTCCTAACCATCCCCTAACCATCCCTAACCATCCCTAACCATCCCTAACCATCCCTAACCATCCCTAACCATCCCAAACCATGCCTAACCATCCCAAACCATGCCTAACCATCCCTGAGCTGGTGTGCTGCAGTTCTTTCTGCACGTCCAAGTCGCCAAGTGGACACGTCACAAATTTGCTGGGGTGGTCGACGACTGTGTGTGCGCGTGTCTGTGTCGAGTTGATACTATATCTTCGCTCTTGACGTAAACGTTTTGAACACCTAAGGGCCATCAGCCTGCCATAACGTATATGTAACGTTCGATCCTTCCTACCTCGGAAATACTGATTATGATGCGAAAGGGAGAGAACAATTTGCCAAGACAATGGTGGACCCGAGAAAGGGTGTTCGATCACTCGCGATTGACGTTTGTGAACCCTAACCATCCCTAAGCTGGTGTGCTGCAGTTCTTTCTAACTTCCAAGTCGCCAAGTGGACACGTCACGAATTCGCTGGGGTGGTCAACGACTGTGTGTGTGCGCGTGTCTGTGTCGAGTTGATACTATATCTTCGCTCTTGACGCAAACGTTTTAAACTCGTATGGGCCATCAGCCTGCCATACCGTATATGTAACGTTCGATCCTTCCTACCTCGGAAAAACTGATTATACTGCGAAAGGGAGAGAACAAACGCAAACGTTTTAAACTCCTATGGGCCATCAGCCTGCCAAGACAATGGTGGACCAGAGAAAGGGTGTTCGATCACTCGCGATTGACGTTTGTGAAGTTGATTCTAGTTCTTCGCTCTTGACATGAACGTTCGAGCGTCATAGGTATGGACCTACTTTTTCAAGCTGAATCCAACGCCGTCAACAAAAATGTTCTACGACCTCTAGTTTTCGAGAAAAATCGATTTTTCCGTCGGAAAAGTCGCATTTTCAAAATGGTTTTTTTCAACTTTTGACAACGATTTCCGATAGATTTTTTCACGCTGAATCCAACGCCGTCAACAAAAATGTTCTACGACCTCTAGTTTCCGAGAAATATCGATTTTCCGTCGGAAAAGTCGCATTTTCAAGTTGGTTTTTTTCAACTTTTGACAACGATTTCCGATAGATTTTTTCACGCTGAATCCAACGCCGTCAACAAAAATGTTCTACGACCTCTAGTTTTCGAGAAAAATCGATTTTTCCGTCGGAAAAGTCGCATTTTCAAGTTGGTTTTTTTCAACTTTTGACAACGATTTCCGATAGATTTTTTCACGCTGAATCCAACGCCGTCAACAAAAATGTTCTACGACCTCTAGTTTTCGAGAAAAATCGATTTTTCCGTCGGAAAAGTCGCATTTTCAAGTTGGTTTTTTTCAACTTTTGACAACGATTTCCGATAGATTTTTTCACGCTGAATCCAACGCCGTCAACAAAAATGTTCTACGACCTCTAGTTTTCGAGAAAAATCGATTTTTCCGTCGGAAAAGTCGCATTTTCAAGTTGGTTTTTTTCAACTTTTGACAACGATTTCCGATAGATTTTTTCACGCTGAATCCAACGCCGTCAACAAAAATGTTCTACGACCTCTAGTTTTCGAGAAAAATCGATTTTTCCGTCGGAAAAGTCGCATTTTCAAGTTGGTTTTTTTCAACTTTTGACAACGATTTCCGATAGATTTTTTCACGCTGAATCCAACGCCGTCAACAAAAATGTTCTACGACCTCTAGTTTTCGAGAAAAATCGATTTTTCCGTCGGAAAAGTCGCATTTTCAAGTTGGTTTTTTTCAACTTTTGACAACGATTTCCGATAGATTTTTTCACGCTGAATCCAACGCCGTCAACAAAAATGTTCTACGACCTCTAGTTTTCGAGAAAAATCGATTTTTCCGTCGGAAAAGTCGCATTTTCAAGTTGGTTTTTTTCAACTTTTGACAACGATTTCCGATAGATTTTTTCACGCTGAATCCAACGCCGTCAACAAAAATGTTCTACGACCTCTAGTTTTCGAGAAAAATCGATTTTTCCGTCGGAAAAGTCGCATTTTCAAGTTGGTTTTTTTCAACTTTTGACAACGATTTCCGATAGATTTTTTCACGCTGAATCCAACGCCGTCAACAAAAATGTTCTACGACCTCTAGTTTTCGAGAAAAATCGATTTTTCCGTCGGAAAAGTCGCATTTTCAAGTTGGTTTTTTTCAACTTTTGACAACGATTTCCGATAGATTTTTTCACGCTGAATCCAACGCCGTCAACAAAAATGTTCTACGACCTCTAGTTTTCGAGAAAAATCGATTTTTCCGTCGGAAAAGTCGCATTTTCAAGTTGGTTTTTTTCAACTTTTGACAACGATTTCCGATAGATTTTTTCACGCTGAATCCAACGCCGTCAACAAAAATGTTCTACGACCTCTAGTTTTCGAGAAAAATCGATTTTTCCGTCGGAAAAGTCGCATTTTCAAGTTGGTTTTTTTCAACTTTTGACAACGATTTCCGATAGATTTTTTCACGCTGAATCCAACGCCGTCAACAAAAATGTTCTACGACCTCTAGTTTTCGAGAAAAATCGATTTTTCCGTCGGAAAAGTCGCATTTTCAAGTTGGTTTTTTTCAACTTTTGACAACGATTTCCGATAGATTTTTTCACGCTGAATCCAACGCCGTCAACAAAAATGTTCTACGACCTCTAGTTTTCGAGAAAAATCGATTTTTCCGTCGGAAAAGTCGCATTTTCAAGTTGGTTTTTTTCAACTTTTGACAACGATTTCCGATAGATTTTTTCACGCTGAATCCAACGCCGTCAACAAAAATGTTCTACGACCTCTAGTTTTCGAGAAAAATCGATTTTTCCGTCGGAAAAGTCGCATTTTCAAGTTGGTTTTTTTCAACTTTTGACAACGATTTCCGATAGATTTTTTCACGCTGAATCCAACGCCGTCAACAAAAATGTTCTACGACCTCTAGTTTTCGAGAAAAATCGATTTTTCCGTCGGAAAAGTCGCATTTTCAAGTTGGTTTTTTTCAACTTTTGACAACGATTTCCGATAGATTTTTTCACGCTGAATCCAACGCCGTCAACAAAAATGTTCTACGACCTCTAGTTTTCGAGAAAAATCGATTTTTCCGTCGGAAAAGTCGCATTTTCAAGTTGGTTTTTTTCAACTTTTGACAACGATTTCCGATAGATTTTTTCACGCTGAATCCAACGCCGTCAACAAAAATGTTCTACGACCTCTAGTTTTCGAGAAAAATCGATTTTTCCGTCGGAAAAGTCGCATTTTCAAGTTGGTTTTTTTCAACTTTTGACAACGATTTCCGATAGATTTTTTCACGCTGAATCCAACGCCGTCAACAAAAATGTTCTACGACCTCTAGTTTTCGAGAAAAATCGATTTTTCCGTCGGAAAAGTCGCATTTTCAAGTTGGTTTTTTTCAACTTTTGACAACGATTTCCGATAGATTTTTTCACGCTGAATCCAACGCCGTCAACAAAAATGTTCTACGACCTCTAGTTTTCGAGAAAAATCGATTTTTCCGTCGGAAAAGTCGCATTTTCAAGTTGGTTTTTTTCAACTTTTGACAACGATTTCCGATAGATTTTTTCACGCTGAATCCAACGCCGTCAACAAAAATGTTCTACGACCTCTAGTTTTCGAGAAAAATCGATTTTTCCGTCGGAAAAGTCGCATTTTCAAGTTGGTTTTTTTCAACTTTTGACAACGATTTCCGATAGATTTTTTCACGCTGAATCCAACGCCGTCAACAAAAATGTTCTACGACCTCTAGTTTTCGAGAAAAATCGATTTTTCCGTCGGAAAAGTCGCATTTTCAAGTTGGTTTTTTTCAACTTTTGACAACGATTTCCGATAGATTTTTTCACGCTGAATCCAACGCCGTCAACAAAAATGTTCTACGACCTCTAGTTTTCGAGAAAAATCGATTTTTCCGTCGGAAAAGTCGCATTTTCAAGTTGGTTTTTTTCAACTTTTGACAACGATTTCCGATAGATTTTTTCACGCTGAATCCAACGCCGTCAACAAAAATGTTCTACGACCTCTAGTTTTCGAGAAAAATCGATTTTTCCGTCGGAAAAGTCGCATTTTCAAGTTGGTTTTTTTCAACTTTTGACAACGATTTCCGATAGATTTTTTCACGCTGAATCCAACGCCGTCAACAAAAATGTTCTACGACCTCTAGTTTTCGAGAAAAATCGATTTTTCCGTCGGAAAAGTCGCATTTTCAAGTTGGTTTTTTTCAACTTTTGACAACGATTTCCGATAGATTTTTTCACGCTGAATCCAACGCCGTCAACAAAAATGTTCTACGACCTCTAGTTTTCGAGAAAAATCGATTTTTCCGTCGGAAAAGTCGCATTTTCAAGTTGGTTTTTTTCAACTTTTGACAACGATTTCCGATAGATTTTTTCACGCTGAATCCAACGCCGTCAACAAAAATGTTCTACGACCTCTAGTTTTCGAGAAAAATCGATTTTTCCGTCGGAAAAGTCGCATTTTCAAGTTGGTTTTTTTCAACTTTTGACAACGATTTCCGATAGATTTTTTCACGCTGAATCCAACGCCGTCAACAAAAATGTTCTACGACCTCTAGTTTTCGAGAAAAATCGATTTTTCCGTCGGAAAAGTCGCATTTTCAAGTTGGTTTTTTTCAACTTTTGACAACGATTTCCGATAGATTTTTTCACGCTGAATCCAACGCCGTCAACAAAAATGTTCTACGACCTCTAGTTTTCGAGAAAAATCGATTTTTCCGTCGGAAAAGTCGCATTTTCAAGTTGGTTTTTTTCAACTTTTGACAACGATTTCCGATAGATTTTTTCACGCTGAATCCAACGCCGTCAACAAAAATGTTCTACGACCTCTAGTTTTCGAGAAAAATCGATTTTTCCGTCGGAAAAGTCGCATTTTCAAGTTGGTTTTTTTCAACTTTTGACAACGATTTCCGATAGATTTTTTCACGCTGAATCCAACGCCGTCAACAAAAATGTTCTACGACCTCTAGTTTTCGAGAAAAATCGATTTTTCCGTCGGAAAAGTCGCATTTTCAAGTTGGTTTTTTTCAACTTTTGACAACGATTTCCGATAGATTTTTTCACGCTGAATCCAACGCCGTCAACAAAAATGTTCTACGACCTCTAGTTTTCGAGAAAAATCGATTTTTCCGTCGGAAAAGTCGCATTTTCAAGTTGGTTTTTTTCAACTTTTGACAACGATTTCCGATAGATTTTTTCACGCTGAATCCAACGCCGTCAACAAAAATGTTCTACGACCTCTAGTTTTCGAGAAAAATCGATTTTTCCGTCGGAAAAGTCGCATTTTCAAGTTGGTTTTTTTCAACTTTTGACAACGATTTCCGATAGATTTTTTCACGCTGAATCCAACGCCGTCAACAAAAATGTTCTACGACCTCTAGTTTTCGAGAAAAATCGATTTTTCCGTCGGAAAAGTCGCATTTTCAAGTTGGTTTTTTTCAACTTTTGACAACGATTTCCGATAGATTTTTTCACGCTGAATCCAACGCCGTCAACAAAAATGTTCTACGACCTCTAGTTTTCGAGAAAAATCGATTTTTCCGTCGGAAAAGTCGCATTTTCAAGTTGGTTTTTTTCAACTTTTGACAACGATTTCCGATAGATTTTTTCACGCTGAATCCAACGCCGTCAACAAAAATGTTCTACGACCTCTAGTTTTCGAGAAAAATCGATTTTTCCGTCGGAAAAGTCGCATTTTCAAGTTGGTTTTTTTCAACTTTTGACAACGATTTCCGATAGATTTTTTCACGCTGAATCCAACGCCGTCAACAAAAATGTTCTACGACCTCTAGTTTTCGAGAAAAATCGATTTTTCCGTCGGAAAAGTCGCATTTTCAAGTTGGTTTTTTTCAACTTTTGACAACGATTTCCGATAGATTTTTTCACGCTGAATCCAACGCCGTCAACAAAAATGTTCTACGACCTCTAGTTTTCGAGAAAAATCGATTTTTCCGTCGGAAAAGTCGCATTTTCAAGTTGGTTTTTTTCAACTTTTGACAACGATTTCCGATAGATTTTTTCACGCTGAATCCAACGCCGTCAACAAAAATGTTCTACGACCTCTAGTTTTCGAGAAAAATCGATTTTTCCGTCGGAAAAGTCGCATTTTCAAGTTGGTTTTTTTCAACTTTTGACAACGATTTCCGATAGATTTTTTCACGCTGAATCCAACGCCGTCAACAAAAATGTTCTACGACCTCTAGTTTTCGAGAAAAATCGATTTTTCCGTCGGAAAAGTCGCATTTTCAAGTTGGTTTTTTTCAACTTTTGACAACGATTTCCGATAGATTTTTTCACGCTGAATCCAACGCCGTCAACAAAAATGTTCTACGACCTCTAGTTTTCGAGAAAAATCGATTTTTCCGTCGGAAAAGTCGCATTTTCAAGTTGGTTTTTTTCAACTTTTGACAACGATTTCCGATAGATTTTTTCACGCTGAATCCAACGCCGTCAACAAAAATGTTCTACGACCTCTAGTTTTCGAGAAAAATCGATTTTTCCGTCGGAAAAGTCGCATTTTCAAGTTGGTTTTTTTCAACTTTTGACAACGATTTCCGATAGATTTTTTCACGCTGAATCCAACGCCGTCAACAAAAATGTTCTACGACCTCTAGTTTTCGAGAAAAATCGATTTTTCCGTCGGAAAAGTCGCATTTTCAAGTTGGTTTTTTTCAACTTTTGACAACGATTTCCGATAGATTTTTTCACGCTGAATCCAACGCCGTCAACAAAAATGTTCTACGACCTCTAGTTTTCGAGAAAAATCGATTTTTCCGTCGGAAAAGTCGCATTTTCAAGTTGGTTTTTTTCAACTTTTGACAACGATTTCCGATAGATTTTTTCACGCTGAATCCAACGCCGTCAACAAAAATGTTCTACGACCTCTAGTTTTCGAGAAAAATCGATTTTTCCGTCGGAAAAGTCGCATTTTCAAGTTGGTTTTTTTCAACTTTTGACAACGATTTCCGATAGATTTTTTCACGCTGAATCCAACGCCGTCAACAAAAATGTTCTACGACCTCTAGTTTTCGAGAAAAATCGATTTTTCCGTCGGAAAAGTCGCATTTTCAAGTTGGTTTTTTTCAACTTTTGACAACGATTTCCGATAGATTTTTTCACGCTGAATCCAACGCCGTCAACAAAAATGTTCTACGACCTCTAGTTTTCGAGAAAAATCGATTTTTCCGTCGGAAAAGTCGCATTTTCAAGTTGGTTTTTTTCAACTTTTGACAACGATTTCCGATAGATTTTTTCACGCTGAATCCAACGCCGTCAACAAAAATGTTCTACGACCTCTAGTTTTCGAGAAAAATCGATTTTTCCGTCGGAAAAGTCGCATTTTCAAGTTGGTTTTTTTCAACTTTTGACAACGATTTCCGATAGATTTTTTCACGCTGAATCCAACGCCGTCAACAAAAATGTTCTACGACCTCTAGTTTTCGAGAAAAATCGATTTTTCCGTCGGAAAAGTCGCATTTTCAAGTTGGTTTTTTTCAACTTTTGACAACGATTTCCGATAGATTTTTTCACGCTGAATCCAACGCCGTCAACAAAAATGTTCTACGACCTCTAGTTTTCGAGAAAAATCGATTTTTCCGTCGGAAAAGTCGCATTTTCAAGTTGGTTTTTTTCAACTTTTGACAACGATTTCCGATAGATTTTTTCACGCTGAATCCAACGCCGTCAACAAAAATGTTCTACGACCTCTAGTTTTCGAGAAAAATCGATTTTTCCGTCGGAAAAGTCGCATTTTCAAGTTGGTTTTTTTCAACTTTTGACAACGATTTCCGATAGATTTTTTCACGCTGAATCCAACGCCGTCAACAAAAATGTTCTACGACCTCTAGTTTTCGAGAAAAATCGATTTTTCCGTCGGAAAAGTCGCATTTTCAAGTTGGTTTTTTTCAACTTTTGACAACGATTTCCGATAGATTTTTTCACGCTGAATCCAACGCCGTCAACAAAAATGTTCTACGACCTCTAGTTTTCGAGAAAAATCGATTTTTCCGTCGGAAAAGTCGCATTTTCAAGTTGGTTTTTTTCAACTTTTGACAACGATTTCCGATAGATTTTTTCACGCTGAATCCAACGCCGTCAACAAAAATGTTCTACGACCTCTAGTTTTCGAGAAAAATCGATTTTTCCGTCGGAAAAGTCGCATTTTCAAGTTGGTTTTTTTCAACTTTTGACAACGATTTCCGATAGATTTTTTCACGCTGAATCCAACGCCGTCAACAAAAATGTTCTACGACCTCTAGTTTTCGAGAAAAATCGATTTTTCCGTCGGAAAAGTCGCATTTTCAAGTTGGTTTTTTTCAACTTTTGACAACGATTTCCGATAGATTTTTTCACGCTGAATCCAACGCCGTCAACAAAAATGTTCTACGACCTCTAGTTTTCGAGAAAAATCGATTTTTCCGTCGGAAAAGTCGCATTTTCAAGTTGGTTTTTTTCAACTTTTGACAACGATTTCCGATAGATTTTTTCACGCTGAATCCAACGCCGTCAACAAAAATGTTCTACGACCTCTAGTTTTCGAGAAAAATCGATTTTTCCGTCGGAAAAGTCGCATTTTCAAGTTGGTTTTTTTCAACTTTTGACAACGATTTCCGATAGATTTTTTCACGCTGAATCCAACGCCGTCAACAAAAATGTTCTACGACCTCTAGTTTTCGAGAAAAATCGATTTTTCCGTCGGAAAAGTCGCATTTTCAAGTTGGTTTTTTTCAACTTTTGACAACGATTTCCGATAGATTTTTTCACGCTGAATCCAACGCCGTCAACAAAAATGTTCTACGACCTCTAGTTTTCGAGAAAAATCGATTTTTCCGTCGGAAAAGTCGCATTTTCAAGTTGGTTTTTTTCAACTTTTGACAACGATTTCCGATAGATTTTTTCACGCTGAATCCAACGCCGTCAACAAAAATGTTCTACGACCTCTAGTTTTCGAGAAAAATCGATTTTTCCGTCGGAAAAGTCGCATTTTCAAGTTGGTTTTTTTCAACTTTTGACAACGATTTCCGATAGATTTTTTCACGCTGAATCCAACGCCGTCAACAAAAATGTTCTACGACCTCTAGTTTTCGAGAAAAATCGATTTTTCCGTCGGAAAAGTCGCATTTTCAAGTTGGTTTTTTTCAACTTTTGACAACGATTTCCGATAGATTTTTTCACGCTGAATCCAACGCCGTCAACAAAAATGTTCTACGACCTCTAGTTTTCGAGAAAAATCGATTTTTCCGTCGGAAAAGTCGCATTTTCAAGTTGGTTTTTTTCAACTTTTGACAACGATTTCCGATAGATTTTTTCACGCTGAATCCAACGCCGTCAACAAAAATGTTCTACGACCTCTAGTTTTCGAGAAAAATCGATTTTTCCGTCGGAAAAGTCGCATTTTCAAGTTGGTTTTTTTCAACTTTTGACAACGATTTCCGATAGATTTTTTCACGCTGAATCCAACGCCGTCAACAAAAATGTTCTACGACCTCTAGTTTTCGAGAAAAATCGATTTTTCCGTCGGAAAAGTCGCATTTTCAAGTTGGTTTTTTTCAACTTTTGACAACGATTTCCGATAGATTTTTTCACGCTGAATCCAACGCCGTCAACAAAAATGTTCTACGACCTCTAGTTTTCGAGAAAAATCGATTTTTCCGTCGGAAAAGTCGCATTTTCAAGTTGGTTTTTTTCAACTTTTGACAACGATTTCCGATAGATTTTTTCACGCTGAATCCAACGCCGTCAACAAAAATGTTCTACGACCTCTAGTTTTCGAGAAAAATCGATTTTTCCGTCGGAAAAGTCGCATTTTCAAGTTGGTTTTTTTCAACTTTTGACAACGATTTCCGATAGATTTTTTCACGCTGAATCCAACGCCGTCAACAAAAATGTTCTACGACCTCTAGTTTTCGAGAAAAATCGATTTTTCCGTCGGAAAAGTCGCATTTTCAAGTTGGTTTTTTTCAACTTTTGACAACGATTTCCGATAGATTTTTTCACGCTGAATCCAACGCCGTCAACAAAAATGTTCTACGACCTCTAGTTTTCGAGAAAAATCGATTTTTCCGTCGGAAAAGTCGCATTTTCAAGTTGGTTTTTTTCAACTTTTGACAACGATTTCCGATAGATTTTTTCACGCTGAATCCAACGCCGTCAACAAAAATGTTCTACGACCTCTAGTTTTCGAGAAAAATCGATTTTTCCGTCGGAAAAGTCGCATTTTCAAGTTGGTTTTTTTCAACTTTTGACAACGATTTCCGATAGATTTTTTCACGCTGAATCCAACGCCGTCAACAAAAATGTTCTACGACCTCTAGTTTTCGAGAAAAATCGATTTTTCCGTCGGAAAAGTCGCATTTTCAAGTTGGTTTTTTTCAACTTTTGACAACGATTTCCGATAGATTTTTTCACGCTGAATCCAACGCCGTCAACAAAAATGTTCTACGACCTCTAGTTTTCGAGAAAAATCGATTTTTCCGTCGGAAAAGTCGCATTTTCAAGTTGGTTTTTTTCAACTTTTGACAACGATTTCCGATAGATTTTTTCACGCTGAATCCAACGCCGTCAACAAAAATGTTCTACGACCTCTAGTTTTCGAGAAAAATCGATTTTTCCGTCGGAAAAGTCGCATTTTCAAGTTGGTTTTTTTCAACTTTTGACAACGATTTCCGATAGATTTTTTCACGCTGAATCCAACGCCGTCAACAAAAATGTTCTACGACCTCTAGTTTTCGAGAAAAATCGATTTTTCCGTCGGAAAAGTCGCATTTTCAAGTTGGTTTTTTTCAACTTTTGACAACGATTTCCGATAGATTTTTTCACGCTGAATCCAACGCCGTCAACAAAAATGTTCTACGACCTCTAGTTTTCGAGAAAAATCGATTTTTCCGTCGGAAAAGTCGCATTTTCAAGTTGGTTTTTTTCAACTTTTGACAACGATTTCCGATAGATTTTTTCACGCTGAATCCAACGCCGTCAACAAAAATGTTCTACGACCTCTAGTTTTCGAGAAAAATCGATTTTTCCGTCGGAAAAGTCGCATTTTCAAGTTGGTTTTTTTCAACTTTTGACAACGATTTCCGATAGATTTTTTCACGCTGAATCCAACGCCGTCAACAAAAATGTTCTACGACCTCTAGTTTTCGAGAAAAATCGATTTTTCCGTCGGAAAAGTCGCATTTTCAAGTTGGTTTTTTTCAACTTTTGACAACGATTTCCGATAGATTTTTTCACGCTGAATCCAACGCCGTCAACAAAAATGTTCTACGACCTCTAGTTTTCGAGAAAAATCGATTTTTCCGTCGGAAAAGTCGCATTTTCAAGTTGGTTTTTTTCAACTTTTGACAACGATTTCCGATAGATTTTTTCACGCTGAATCCAACGCCGTCAACAAAAATGTTCTACGACCTCTAGTTTTCGAGAAAAATCGATTTTTCCGTCGGAAAAGTCGCATTTTCAAGTTGGTTTTTTTCAACTTTTGACAACGATTTCCGATAGATTTTTTCACGCTGAATCCAACGCCGTCAACAAAAATGTTCTACGACCTCTAGTTTTCGAGAAAAATCGATTTTTCCGTCGGAAAAGTCGCATTTTCAAGTTGGTTTTTTTCAACTTTTGACAACGATTTCCGATAGATTTTTTCACGCTGAATCCAACGCCGTCAACAAAAATGTTCTACGACCTCTAGTTTTCGAGAAAAATCGATTTTTCCGTCGGAAAAGTCGCATTTTCAAGTTGGTTTTTTTCAACTTTTGACAACGATTTCCGATAGATTTTTTCACGCTGAATCCAACGCCGTCAACAAAAATGTTCTACGACCTCTAGTTTTCGAGAAAAATCGATTTTTCCGTCGGAAAAGTCGCATTTTCAAGTTGGTTTTTTTCAACTTTTGACAACGATTTCCGATAGATTTTTTCACGCTGAATCCAACGCCGTCAACAAAAATGTTCTACGACCTCTAGTTTTCGAGAAAAATCGATTTTTCCGTCGGAAAAGTCGCATTTTCAAGTTGGTTTTTTTCAACTTTTGACAACGATTTCCGATAGATTTTTTCACGCTGAATCCAACGCCGTCAACAAAAATGTTCTACGACCTCTAGTTTTCGAGAAAAATCGATTTTTCCGTCGGAAAAGTCGCATTTTCAAGTTGGTTTTTTTCAACTTTTGACAACGATTTCCGATAGATTTTTTCACGCTGAATCCAACGCCGTCAACAAAAATGTTCTACGACCTCTAGTTTTCGAGAAAAATCGATTTTTCCGTCGGAAAAGTCGCATTTTCAAGTTGGTTTTTTTCAACTTTTGACAACGATTTCCGATAGATTTTTTCACGCTGAATCCAACGCCGTCAACAAAAATGTTCTACGACCTCTAGTTTTCGAGAAAAATCGATTTTTCCGTCGGAAAAGTCGCATTTTCAAGTTGGTTTTTTTCAACTTTTGACAACGATTTCCGATAGATTTTTTCACGCTGAATCCAACGCCGTCAACAAAAATGTTCTACGACCTCTAGTTTTCGAGAAAAATCGATTTTTCCGTCGGAAAAGTCGCATTTTCAAGTTGGTTTTTTTCAACTTTTGACAACGATTTCCGATAGATTTTTTCACGCTGAATCCAACGCCGTCAACAAAAATGTTCTACGACCTCTAGTTTTCGAGAAAAATCGATTTTTCCGTCGGAAAAGTCGCATTTTCAAGTTGGTTTTTTTCAACTTTTGACAACGATTTCCGATAGATTTTTTCACGCTGAATCCAACGCCGTCAACAAAAATGTTCTACGACCTCTAGTTTTCGAGAAAAATCGATTTTTCCGTCGGAAAAGTCGCATTTTCAAGTTGGTTTTTTTCAACTTTTGACAACGATTTCCGATAGATTTTTTCACGCTGAATCCAACGCCGTCAACAAAAATGTTCTACGACCTCTAGTTTTCGAGAAAAATCGATTTTTCCGTCGGAAAAGTCGCATTTTCAAGTTGGTTTTTTTCAACTTTTGACAACGATTTCCGATAGATTTTTTCACGCTGAATCCAACGCCGTCAACAAAAATGTTCTACGACCTCTAGTTTTCGAGAAAAATCGATTTTTCCGTCGGAAAAGTCGCATTTTCAAGTTGGTTTTTTTCAACTTTTGACAACGATTTCCGATAGATTTTTTCACGCTGAATCCAACGCCGTCAACAAAAATGTTCTACGACCTCTAGTTTTCGAGAAAAATCGATTTTTCCGTCGGAAAAGTCGCATTTTCAAGTTGGTTTTTTTCAACTTTTGACAACGATTTCCGATAGATTTTTTCACGCTGAATCCAACGCCGTCAACAAAAATGTTCTACGACCTCTAGTTTTCGAGAAAAATCGATTTTTCCGTCGGAAAAGTCGCATTTTCAAGTTGGTTTTTTTCAACTTTTGACAACGATTTCCGATAGATTTTTTCACGCTGAATCCAACGCCGTCAACAAAAATGTTCTACGACCTCTAGTTTTCGAGAAAAATCGATTTTTCCGTCGGAAAAGTCGCATTTTCAAGTTGGTTTTTTTCAACTTTTGACAACGATTTCCGATAGATTTTTTCACGCTGAATCCAACGCCGTCAACAAAAATGTTCTACGACCTCTAGTTTTCGAGAAAAATCGATTTTTCCGTCGGAAAAGTCGCATTTTCAAGTTGGTTTTTTTCAACTTTTGACAACGATTTCCGATAGATTTTTTCACGCTGAATCCAACGCCGTCAACAAAAATGTTCTACGACCTCTAGTTTTCGAGAAAAATCGATTTTTCCGTCGGAAAAGTCGCATTTTCAAGTTGGTTTTTTTCAACTTTTGACAACGATTTCCGATAGATTTTTTCACGCTGAATCCAACGCCGTCAACAAAAATGTTCTACGACCTCTAGTTTTCGAGAAAAATCGATTTTTCCGTCGGAAAAGTCGCATTTTCAAGTTGGTTTTTTTCAACTTTTGACAACGATTTCCGATAGATTTTTTCACGCTGAATCCAACGCCGTCAACAAAAATGTTCTACGACCTCTAGTTTTCGAGAAAAATCGATTTTTCCGTCGGAAAAGTCGCATTTTCAAGTTGGTTTTTTTCAACTTTTGACAACGATTTCCGATAGATTTTTTCACGCTGAATCCAACGCCGTCAACAAAAATGTTCTACGACCTCTAGTTTTCGAGAAAAATCGATTTTTCCGTCGGAAAAGTCGCATTTTCAAGTTGGTTTTTTTCAACTTTTGACAACGATTTCCGATAGATTTTTTCACGCTGAATCCAACGCCGTCAACAAAAATGTTCTACGACCTCTAGTTTTCGAGAAAAATCGATTTTTCCGTCGGAAAAGTCGCATTTTCAAGTTGGTTTTTTTCAACTTTTGACAACGATTTCCGATAGATTTTTTCACGCTGAATCCAACGCCGTCAACAAAAATGTTCTACGACCTCTAGTTTTCGAGAAAAATCGATTTTTCCGTCGGAAAAGTCGCATTTTCAAGTTGGTTTTTTTCAACTTTTGACAACGATTTCCGATAGATTTTTTCACGCTGAATCCAACGCCGTCAACAAAAATGTTCTACGACCTCTAGTTTTCGAGAAAAATCGATTTTTCCGTCGGAAAAGTCGCATTTTCAAGTTGGTTTTTTTCAACTTTTGACAACGATTTCCGATAGATTTTTTCACGCTGAATCCAACGCCGTCAACAAAAATGTTCTACGACCTCTAGTTTTCGAGAAAAATCGATTTTTCCGTCGGAAAAGTCGCATTTTCAAGTTGGTTTTTTTCAACTTTTGACAACGATTTCCGATAGATTTTTTCACGCTGAATCCAACGCCGTCAACAAAAATGTTCTACGACCTCTAGTTTTCGAGAAAAATCGATTTTTCCGTCGGAAAAGTCGCATTTTCAAGTTGGTTTTTTTCAACTTTTGACAACGATTTCCGATAGATTTTTTCACGCTGAATCCAACGCCGTCAACAAAAATGTTCTACGACCTCTAGTTTTCGAGAAAAATCGATTTTTCCGTCGGAAAAGTCGCATTTTCAAGTTGGTTTTTTTCAACTTTTGACAACGATTTCCGATAGATTTTTTCACGCTGAATCCAACGCCGTCAACAAAAATGTTCTACGACCTCTAGTTTTCGAGAAAAATCGATTTTTCCGTCGGAAAAGTCGCATTTTCAAGTTGGTTTTTTTCAACTTTTGACAACGATTTCCGATAGATTTTTTCACGCTGAATCCAACGCCGTCAACAAAAATGTTCTACGACCTCTAGTTTTCGAGAAAAATCGATTTTTCCGTCGGAAAAGTCGCATTTTCAAGTTGGTTTTTTTCAACTTTTGACAACGATTTCCGATAGATTTTTTCACGCTGAATCCAACGCCGTCAACAAAAATGTTCTACGACCTCTAGTTTTCGAGAAAAATCGATTTTTCCGTCGGAAAAGTCGCATTTTCAAGTTGGTTTTTTTCAACTTTTGACAACGATTTCCGATAGATTTTTTCACGCTGAATCCAACGCCGTCAACAAAAATGTTCTACGACCTCTAGTTTTCGAGAAAAATCGATTTTTCCGTCGGAAAAGTCGCATTTTCAAGTTGGTTTTTTTCAACTTTTGACAACGATTTCCGATAGATTTTTTCACGCTGAATCCAACGCCGTCAACAAAAATGTTCTACGACCTCTAGTTTTCGAGAAAAATCGATTTTTCCGTCGGAAAAGTCGCATTTTCAAGTTGGTTTTTTTCAACTTTTGACAACGATTTCCGATAGATTTTTTCACGCTGAATCCAACGCCGTCAACAAAAATGTTCTACGACCTCTAGTTTTCGAGAAAAATCGATTTTTCCGTCGGAAAAGTCGCATTTTCAAGTTGGTTTTTTTCAACTTTTGACAACGATTTCCGATAGATTTTTTCACGCTGAATCCAACGCCGTCAACAAAAATGTTCTACGACCTCTAGTTTTCGAGAAAAATCGATTTTTCCGTCGGAAAAGTCGCATTTTCAAGTTGGTTTTTTTCAACTTTTGACAACGATTTCCGATAGATTTTTTCACGCTGAATCCAACGCCGTCAACAAAAATGTTCTACGACCTCTAGTTTTCGAGAAAAATCGATTTTTCCGTCGGAAAAGTCGCATTTTCAAGTTGGTTTTTTTCAACTTTTGACAACGATTTCCGATAGATTTTTTCACGCTGAATCCAACGCCGTCAACAAAAATGTTCTACGACCTCTAGTTTTCGAGAAAAATCGATTTTTCCGTCGGAAAAGTCGCATTTTCAAGTTGGTTTTTTTCAACTTTTGACAACGATTTCCGATAGATTTTTTCACGCTGAATCCAACGCCGTCAACAAAAATGTTCTACGACCTCTAGTTTTCGAGAAAAATCGATTTTTCCGTCGGAAAAGTCGCATTTTCAAGTTGGTTTTTTTCAACTTTTGACAACGATTTCCGATAGATTTTTTCACGCTGAATCCAACGCCGTCAACAAAAATGTTCTACGACCTCTAGTTTTCGAGAAAAATCGATTTTTCCGTCGGAAAAGTCGCATTTTCAAGTTGGTTTTTTTCAACTTTTGACAACGATTTCCGATAGATTTTTTCACGCTGAATCCAACGCCGTCAACAAAAATGTTCTACGACCTCTAGTTTTCGAGAAAAATCGATTTTTCCGTCGGAAAAGTCGCATTTTCAAGTTGGTTTTTTTCAACTTTTGACAACGATTTCCGATAGATTTTTTCACGCTGAATCCAACGCCGTCAACAAAAATGTTCTACGACCTCTAGTTTTCGAGAAAAATCGATTTTTCCGTCGGAAAAGTCGCATTTTCAAGTTGGTTTTTTTCAACTTTTGACAACGATTTCCGATAGATTTTTTCACGCTGAATCCAACGCCGTCAACAAAAATGTTCTACGACCTCTAGTTTTCGAGAAAAATCGATTTTTCCGTCGGAAAAGTCGCATTTTCAAGTTGGTTTTTTTCAACTTTTGACAACGATTTCCGATAGATTTTTTCACGCTGAATCCAACGCCGTCAACAAAAATGTTCTACGACCTCTAGTTTTCGAGAAAAATCGATTTTTCCGTCGGAAAAGTCGCATTTTCAAGTTGGTTTTTTTCAACTTTTGACAACGATTTCCGATAGATTTTTTCACGCTGAATCCAACGCCGTCAACAAAAATGTTCTACGACCTCTAGTTTTCGAGAAAAATCGATTTTTCCGTCGGAAAAGTCGCATTTTCAAGTTGGTTTTTTTCAACTTTTGACAACGATTTCCGATAGATTTTTTCACGCTGAATCCAACGCCGTCAACAAAAATGTTCTACGACCTCTAGTTTTCGAGAAAAATCGATTTTTCCGTCGGAAAAGTCGCATTTTCAAGTTGGTTTTTTTCAACTTTTGACAACGATTTCCGATAGATTTTTTCACGCTGAATCCAACGCCGTCAACAAAAATGTTCTACGACCTCTAGTTTTCGAGAAAAATCGATTTTTCCGTCGGAAAAGTCGCATTTTCAAGTTGGTTTTTTTCAACTTTTGACAACGATTTCCGATAGATTTTTTCACGCTGAATCCAACGCCGTCAACAAAAATGTTCTACGACCTCTAGTTTTCGAGAAAAATCGATTTTTCCGTCGGAAAAGTCGCATTTTCAAGTTGGTTTTTTTCAACTTTTGACAACGATTTCCGATAGATTTTTTCACGCTGAATCCAACGCCGTCAACAAAAATGTTCTACGACCTCTAGTTTTCGAGAAAAATCGATTTTTCCGTCGGAAAAGTCGCATTTTCAAGTTGGTTTTTTTCAACTTTTGACAACGATTTCCGATAGATTTTTTCACGCTGAATCCAACGCCGTCAACAAAAATGTTCTACGACCTCTAGTTTTCGAGAAAAATCGATTTTTCCGTCGGAAAAGTCGCATTTTCAAGTTGGTTTTTTTCAACTTTTGACAACGATTTCCGATAGATTTTTTCACGCTGAATCCAACGCCGTCAACAAAAATGTTCTACGACCTCTAGTTTTCGAGAAAAATCGATTTTTCCGTCGGAAAAGTCGCATTTTCAAGTTGGTTTTTTTCAACTTTTGACAACGATTTCCGATAGATTTTTTCACGCTGAATCCAACGCCGTCAACAAAAATGTTCTACGACCTCTAGTTTTCGAGAAAAATCGATTTTTCCGTCGGAAAAGTCGCATTTTCAAGTTGGTTTTTTTCAACTTTTGACAACGATTTCCGATAGATTTTTTCACGCTGAATCCAACGCCGTCAACAAAAATGTTCTACGACCTCTAGTTTTCGAGAAAAATCGATTTTTCCGTCGGAAAAGTCGCATTTTCAAGTTGGTTTTTTTCAACTTTTGACAACGATTTCCGATAGATTTTTTCACGCTGAATCCAACGCCGTCAACAAAAATGTTCTACGACCTCTAGTTTTCGAGAAAAATCGATTTTTCCGTCGGAAAAGTCGCATTTTCAAGTTGGTTTTTTTCAACTTTTGACAACGATTTCCGATAGATTTTTTCACGCTGAATCCAACGCCGTCAACAAAAATGTTCTACGACCTCTAGTTTTCGAGAAAAATCGATTTTTCCGTCGGAAAAGTCGCATTTTCAAGTTGGTTTTTTTCAACTTTTGACAACGATTTCCGATAGATTTTTTCACGCTGAATCCAACGCCGTCAACAAAAATGTTCTACGACCTCTAGTTTTCGAGAAAAATCGATTTTTCCGTCGGAAAAGTCGCATTTTCAAGTTGGTTTTTTTCAACTTTTGACAACGATTTCCGATAGATTTTTTCACGCTGAATCCAACGCCGTCAACAAAAATGTTCTACGACCTCTAGTTTTCGAGAAAAATCGATTTTTCCGTCGGAAAAGTCGCATTTTCAAGTTGGTTTTTTTCAACTTTTGACAACGATTTCCGATAGATTTTTTCACGCTGAATCCAACGCCGTCAACAAAAATGTTCTACGACCTCTAGTTTTCGAGAAAAATCGATTTTTCCGTCGGAAAAGTCGCATTTTCAAGTTGGTTTTTTTCAACTTTTGACAACGATTTCCGATAGATTTTTTCACGCTGAATCCAACGCCGTCAACAAAAATGTTCTACGACCTCTAGTTTTCGAGAAAAATCGATTTTTCCGTCGGAAAAGTCGCATTTTCAAGTTGGTTTTTTTCAACTTTTGACAACGATTTCCGATAGATTTTTTCACGCTGAATCCAACGCCGTCAACAAAAATGTTCTACGACCTCTAGTTTTCGAGAAAAATCGATTTTTCCGTCGGAAAAGTCGCATTTTCAAGTTGGTTTTTTTCAACTTTTGACAACGATTTCCGATAGATTTTTTCACGCTGAATCCAACGCCGTCAACAAAAATGTTCTACGACCTCTAGTTTTCGAGAAAAATCGATTTTTCCGTCGGAAAAGTCGCATTTTCAAGTTGGTTTTTTTCAACTTTTGACAACGATTTCCGATAGATTTTTTCACGCTGAATCCAACGCCGTCAACAAAAATGTTCTACGACCTCTAGTTTTCGAGAAAAATCGATTTTTCCGTCGGAAAAGTCGCATTTTCAAGTTGGTTTTTTTCAACTTTTGACAACGATTTCCGATAGATTTTTTCACGCTGAATCCAACGCCGTCAACAAAAATGTTCTACGACCTCTAGTTTTCGAGAAAAATCGATTTTTCCGTCGGAAAAGTCGCATTTTCAAGTTGGTTTTTTTCAACTTTTGACAACGATTTCCGATAGATTTTTTCACGCTGAATCCAACGCCGTCAACAAAAATGTTCTACGACCTCTAGTTTTCGAGAAAAATCGATTTTTCCGTCGGAAAAGTCGCATTTTCAAGTTGGTTTTTTTCAACTTTTGACAACGATTTCCGATAGATTTTTTCACGCTGAATCCAACGCCGTCAACAAAAATGTTCTACGACCTCTAGTTTTCGAGAAAAATCGATTTTTCCGTCGGAAAAGTCGCATTTTCAAGTTGGTTTTTTTCAACTTTTGACAACGATTTCCGATAGATTTTTTCACGCTGAATCCAACGCCGTCAACAAAAATGTTCTACGACCTCTAGTTTTCGAGAAAAATCGATTTTTCCGTCGGAAAAGTCGCATTTTCAAGTTGGTTTTTTTCAACTTTTGACAACGATTTCCGATAGATTTTTTCACGCTGAATCCAACGCCGTCAACAAAAATGTTCTACGACCTCTAGTTTTCGAGAAAAATCGATTTTTCCGTCGGAAAAGTCGCATTTTCAAGTTGGTTTTTTTCAACTTTTGACAACGATTTCCGATAGATTTTTTCACGCTGAATCCAACGCCGTCAACAAAAATGTTCTACGACCTCTAGTTTTCGAGAAAAATCGATTTTTCCGTCGGAAAAGTCGCATTTTCAAGTTGGTTTTTTTCAACTTTTGACAACGATTTCCGATAGATTTTTTCACGCTGAATCCAACGCCGTCAACAAAAATGTTCTACGACCTCTAGTTTTCGAGAAAAATCGATTTTTCCGTCGGAAAAGTCGCATTTTCAAGTTGGTTTTTTTCAACTTTTGACAACGATTTCCGATAGATTTTTTCACGCTGAATCCAACGCCGTCAACAAAAATGTTCTACGACCTCTAGTTTTCGAGAAAAATCGATTTTTCCGTCGGAAAAGTCGCATTTTCAAGTTGGTTTTTTTCAACTTTTGACAACGATTTCCGATAGATTTTTTCACGCTGAATCCAACGCCGTCAACAAAAATGTTCTACGACCTCTAGTTTTCGAGAAAAATCGATTTTTCCGTCGGAAAAGTCGCATTTTCAAGTTGGTTTTTTTCAACTTTTGACAACGATTTCCGATAGATTTTTTCACGCTGAATCCAACGCCGTCAACAAAAATGTTCTACGACCTCTAGTTTTCGAGAAAAATCGATTTTTCCGTCGGAAAAGTCGCATTTTCAAGTTGGTTTTTTTCAACTTTTGACAACGATTTCCGATAGATTTTTTCACGCTGAATCCAACGCCGTCAACAAAAATGTTCTACGACCTCTAGTTTTCGAGAAAAATCGATTTTTCCGTCGGAAAAGTCGCATTTTCAAGTTGGTTTTTTTCAACTTTTGACAACGATTTCCGATAGATTTTTTCACGCTGAATCCAACGCCGTCAACAAAAATGTTCTACGACCTCTAGTTTTCGAGAAAAATCGATTTTTCCGTCGGAAAAGTTGTTACACCCTAATCAATTTAAAACCCGTGCTCTCGGTAGCTCAGTGAAGACGGGGTGGGTAATTCGTGAGAGTTCTGAGAGAGGACCTTATTTTTGGGCGCCCAGTCCGCTTCAAAATTAGGGTTTGAGAGCTAAAGCGGACGAAAAAACTCTTTCGTTGAACTTACCGTACTCTGAGTCGACTATCCCGTTACCTATTGAATGTATATTTTGAATTTCAAACTAATACCAGGATCGAGGTAAGATTGAAGAATAAATCAATATCTAAAAGAAAGAATTCTAAATGTATTTGACACCAAAAGTCGTGGGTAATCGGAATTAGATATACTGATCTCTGCAATCAGCTCGCAATAAAACATAGAAAAAGAAAATCAATCAATACACCTTCTGGTATTGGAAATTGGCAGTATGTAAAAATTGGTCAAATTCCATAAAATTAGTAAGTACTTGAAACTGAATTTGAAAATTGGGCTCTCTTACAATTGTAGGTATAGAGTGCTAGAATGATGACTTTCATAACCTAAGGTGATCACCTGTCTAATCCTAGCCCTAATACTAAACTTAGAGAATAACCTAAACTACCTAATTTTATTGCCTTAAACTACGTGGCTCAGATAGAAGATGACAACTTGCTGGTATGAAGTCGTTGTTTGACCCAGAAGTCCAAAACAGGGAAATCTTGGGTAGGTATTTTCCGAAAGAAGGCTTGAATAGAAAGTCCCATTCAAATAGCAGGATATAATTCCCCACGGAAGAGCCCCTAGAAAATAATTGAATATCCGCTGTAGGGTAGGTAGTCTAACCTTGCACATGGTATCGAAAAGAAACGAAAAGTTCAATCACTTTATCCTTTTTGTACCTATCCTAAGTTTTACACAACGAAGTACGTACCAACTGATTGAGGCTGATGAAGGCATACAAAATGCTCGCAATAGTACAATGCAGAGGATCGCCAGAAATACACAAGGCCTATAGGGTCCCGAAAATGGTTTTTCCAATAAAGGGAATTCAATAATTACTGCTGCAGTACACCAAAAATCCAAAGAAGAGTGAAAACTGCACAAAAAGGCAAACTCGTGTCGCTCGTCACTAAATTATCCTGCAGAGCAGTACAGGTCATCGCATTCATAGACGAAGGGACACTGAGGAAGCTTCCGAACAATTGTACCCTACCTTGATAAAAGAGTGAAGGCGAGAGGAGAGGAGGAGCCCAATTATAACGGTAAACTTTCCGATAAGCGGATTATTGCGATTACGGAATCGGCAGAACGGGATCCGTGCGACGGAAACTTTGGTCTGTTTATTATATAGCGAACTCGAGTAGGTTGTAATATTCCCCCACTTTCCTCCAAAAAAAAAAGTCGTTCAGCAACTTTTTTTTTAATTTTTATTCTTGGTCAGCAACATTTCCATGTAATGGTTCCTGTTGATCTTCTTCGGCTGTGGCTCTGGACCATCTGGCTTCAGGTCCTTTATATGCCAGATACCTAGTGGACGGCCGTCAGTACCCCTCAATTCATAAGAAGTACCCGAAATCTTGCGATGAACTTGGCAACGGACGAATTTTGGAGCCAACTTACTGGAGAAGTTCTGTGTTGCATCAGAAAGAACGTAGTTCCTCTTCCACACGGTCTGTCCTGGTTGGAAGGAAACATGGCGTCGACGTAGGTTGTATATATTTTTGCTTCTTTCATAAGCGTTGGTGAGGTTATGGGCAACTTTTTGAAACAGTTCTTGGAGGTTTATGAAGCTTGGAGCAGTGAGTGGCACGGTTTTCAGGAACTGGGACGTTTTGAAAGGAGGTATCAGGTTGTGCTCATTTCCTGACTTTTTGAGTTCTCGCCCAAAATTTATATATGCAGGAGTGAAACCAGTAGACTCATGAACAGCCGTACGCAGTGCGAACCCTATTTGAGGTAGGTGTTTGTCCCATTTCTTTTGATCATTGGAAATGTACGACCTCAGAGCAGTCTTGATAACCCGATTCGTTCTTTCTGTGGGGTTGCTCTGTGGGTGGTAATAAGGAGTAAACCAAAGATCAACCTGGTAGTCAGATGCGAATTTCTTGAATTCTGTGCTTCTAAATTGTGAGCCATTGTCAAGAATTATGGCTTTAGGAACCCCAAATAGCATGAAAACATTCTGCTCTAAGAATTTCACTATTGGTGCAGTGGTAACCTGAGGCATTGCTTGTAATAAACAGAATTTCGAAAAGTAATCACAGACAGCCAAGATGTATCGATTCCTGTTTGACGATCGAGGTAAAGGGCCCATAATGTCGACTGAAATTACCTGCCAAGGCTCTGTTACTAGTCTCTGTTTACCAAAAGTACCACCGGGTAGTCGCTGTTCCGGTTTATTAGCCAAACATGTTTGACAACGCAACACGAATTTTGTGGCATCTGTCGCCATTCCTGGCCAGAAATAATGTTGTTTCAGTCTGTGAATTGTTTTTCGATACGCCATATGTCCTGCTGTAGGTGCGTCATGACAGTCAGCCAACACTTGTATCCTTTGCGATTTTGGAACCACGAGTTTCCATGGGTTAGTCCGTGTCGAGGATATCTTTAGGACAACGAACATGATGATATAGGATGTTATTCTCAACCTTCCAAAGAGGATAACTAGGCGGGTCATTCTGAACGTTTTGTTTCTGTTTCACGAACCATTTGTCCGACGGACTTTCTTGAATTTGAATTGCATCGACGGATTCGAACGTTCGGGAAAGTGCATCAGGGGCCTCATGGTGACGACCGGGACGGTGGGTGATTGTAAAATCGTTAGCCTTGTAGTTGAAGAGCCCATCGACCTAATCGACCAGTGGGGTCTTTCAAATTTTGAAGCCAGCGCAGCGCACTGTGATCTGTTATCACTTCAAACGACGATCCTTCGATATATTGCCGAAATTTTTTGATTGCCCACAACACACATAAACATTCCAATTCGCTAGTTGTGTATTTCTTCTCGTCCTTAGTAAGGGAACGACTTCCATAGGCTATGGGTTTTTTCGCCGTCTTCAAAATTTTGTGCCAGGATAGCACCTAATCCTGATGTTGACGCATCAGTTAGCAATATGAAAGGTCTGAAAAGTCAGGACACGCGATGAGTGGAGCCGAAATTAGCATGTTCTGGATCTGCCTGAATGCTGATCCTGTTCGTCGTTCCATTCGAATTTTCGGTTCTTCCTGAGTAGAGAGGTGAGAGGTGACAAAATTTGAGAAAAGTTCGGTATGAAACGGCTGGTACCATGATGCTAGTCCAACGTAGCGGCGAACTTGTTTAACTGACTTAGGTGTTGGAAAATCCAAAATTGCCTGGACTTTTGCTGGATCAACTCCTAAACCATGCTCGTTCACAATGTGACCTAAGTAAACGCAGTTCAGACATACAAAACTTGGCACTTATTCCAAGAAAGTGTGATTCCTGCCGCATTACAGTCGTTTGAGAACCTCATCTAGAATTCGGAGATGCTCCTCAAATGTCTGAGTCACCCAAAATGACATCGTCAAGATAACAAAATACATATGGCTCCAATGTTGGACCAAGGATTGAGTCAATGAGTCGCTGCCACGTTGCCCCGGAGTGTGAAGTCCAAATGGAGCCTCTTGAATTGAAACAAGCCAAGATGAGGAACTGTGAAGGCGGTTTTCTCACGACTCGATTTCTCCAATCGAATCTGCCAAAAAGCTGACTTCACGTCAAGAGATGAGAGGAATTTACCATTTCTCAACCGATCCAGGATTGAAGAGACGTACGGGAGAGGGTATGCGTCCTTTTTTGTAATTTTATTGACCGCACGAAAATCCACGCAGAATCTGAAATCTCCATCTTTTTTCTTAACTAAAACCACTGGCGATGACCAAGGGCTATTAGAACGTTCTATCACGTCATCTTCATCATCTGCTTCACCTCTTGCGCCATGATATTTTGAATATATGGCGATACAGGATAGTATCTCTGTTTTATTGGCTGGTGGTCACCTGTGTCGATAAAGTGTTCTACCTTCAGGGCACAACCAAGTTTATTGCCAAATTTTGATTTATATGAATATTAGCGATTCCAGACTGTTTTTTCTGGGGTGTATGTCAGTGAACTATGGCCAATAACAGAAGGTTCTGCTAAACTGTGGACGCTTCATCAGTGACGAATACATTTTTGTTCTTCAAGTTCCACGACAAGTCCCATAGACTTCCCACCAGTCCGCACCAAGTATCATCTGATCTTTCAAATTCGGCACAATCAAAACTTTGGACAGTCTGATATCTGAATTAAGTTGTATTGGGATGGTGGCCACCCCGCGAATAGCTTGAGAATTTCCATCAGCTAAGCGAATACTGTGGGTCGTTGACGGTTCCAAGGTGCATCCAAGCGCAGAAATCTTGTCCCAACCAAGCTGGTTCATTAAGGTAGCTGTCGCACCCGAGTCAAGAAGTGCTTGAAACGGAATGCCAAAAATCTTGATGTTGAGAAACGCTCGTGGATCCCGAGGGTTTGATGGACGAGCAAAAGTATGAGCGATGCTCCCACACATAACTTCTTCAACCTTTTTGACCCACAGTTGCCATTCATTGTCTTGTCGTTTTAGTGTTGGTTTTGGGGATGCGATCCTTTGGCTGTGGGACATCCCCTTTGATCGTTTCCCGAAGAACTACTTCGTTTCTGCTCACAATGATTGCAAGATTCTAAGGATTTGCCTTTTGTACCACAACCTAGGCAGAAGGAAGTTTTTGGAGCTCGGCAGATTCTGTAGGTATGCCCTTTTTGATTACAGTTCCAACAGGTGGTATTCTTGAATCTTGAACTACCAGAAGGGTTTCTGAACGTTTGGCTGGAAGTTCCTGACAACATGGTTCTCTTCGGAGGTTCTGCAGATGTAGCTAACTCTACTTCCGACACCTTAGCTGGCATCCTATTGGAGGATTTGTAACCAAGACAAGGTTCCATTAGATTCTTCAATGGAGGTTCATGATAAGATTCTGCACGTTTCGTCCAAAGTTCCAAGCGACAGAGTGCGGTCTCCAGCTCAGAAACCGAAGTGTATTCTGTATTGCAAAGGAATGGCAGATGTTCTCTTTTCAGATTCTCTCAATGATTCTCAATTTCTGGGGTTCGGTTAACGGAGTCGAAAGTCTGTTGAAAAGACAGGTCATTTTTGCGAAGTACACTGGCGTTGATTCGTCCGGACCTTGAGTGCGACGTTGAATTTCGATCATCAATTTATCGTCGTAATCTGGATGTTGAAAACATTTACGGGGCTTGAAACGAGATCATCCCAAGAAGTCAGTTTTTCGCGATTTGCTCGAAACCAAATTCGAGCGGTGCCAGTAAATAAATCAGCTGCACACTCGAACAATTTATTCTTGGATATCTGACGTGAAGCACGACGGTCTTCTACTTCGTCCAAAAAATCACCCAAAGAAACGTTAGGTACATCACCGGAATAAGTCAGTCCCCATTTATAAATTTTAGGGTCCCTATTAGCTGGTCTTACTGCTGCAACTGCATCTTCCGTGTCGTAAGCCTCTAGACTATCTGAAATCGACATTTTGGCTACATCTTGAAGTCTAGCATACAGGTCATTCACTTTCTTGATCAACGTTGTACCTTCAGATCCTAGAAGTTTCACTCTTGTATAAACGTGGATCAGACGGGATTCTAGACGTTTCACATCAGCAGCTGTAAATGACGTGGATTCGCATTCTTCAAAAGCAGTAACTAAGTAATCATATTTGTTAGTACAAGATTCGATTTCTATCTCCTTATCCAGTGCTTCAATGACATCAGGGTGGATAGGTAATTTTTGAGCGACTGCAGAGCGCATTCGTTTACGAAGTTCGGCTTGGGTTCCATCCGGACTGAGTTTCCTTATTTTCAGCTAAAATTGTAGCTCGTCCTTCAGAAGTCGATGAACATCCATTTTTGATGGAGTGCGATTACGGAGTCAAAATGTCGACAAAATTTGAAATTACGAAATATAAAACCGTATAAACACTAGTAGCTGCTTGCTTGAAGACAGTTCTTTAATCGGTAAAGGTCTCTCAATCGAACTCAATTCAGCTATGGCCCCAGGGTTGGGCGCCAAATTTGTTACACCCTAATCAATTTAAAACCCGTGCTCTCGGTAGCTCAGTGAAGACGGGGTGGGTAATTCGTGAGAGTTCTGAGAGAGGACCTTATTTTTTGGGCGCCAGTCCGCTTTCAAATTAGGGTTTGAGAGCTAAAGCGGACGAAAAACTCTTTCGTTGAACTTACCGTTACCGACTATCCCGTTACCTATTGAATGTATATTTTGAATTTCAAACTAATACCAGGATCGAGGTAAGATTGAAGAATAAATCAATATCTAAAAGAAAGAATTCTAAATGTATTTGACACCCAAAAGTCGTGGGTAATCGGAATTAGGTATACTGATTCTCTGCAATCAGCTCGCAATAAAACATAGAAAAAGAAAATCAATCAATACAACTTCTGGTATTGGAAATTGGCAGTATGTAAAAATTGGTCAAATTCCATAAAATTAGTAGGTACTTGAAACTGATTTGAAAATTGGGCTCCTCTTACAATTGTAGGTATAGAGTGCTAGAATGATGACTTTCATAACCTAAGGTGATCACCTGTCTAATCCTTGCCCTAATACTAAACTTAGAGAATAACCTAAACTACCTAATTTTATTGACTTAAACTACGTGGCTCAGATAGAAGATGACAACTTGCTGGTATGAAGTCGTTGTTTGACCCAGAAGTCCAAAACAGGGAAATCTTGGGTAGGTATTTTCCGAAAGAAGGCTTGAATAGAAAGTCCCATTCAAATAGCAGGATATAATTCCCCACGGAAGAGCCCCTAGAAAATAATTGAATATCCGCTGTAGGGTAGGTAGTCTAACCTTGCACAAGGTATCGAAAAAGAAACGAAAAAGTTCAATCACTTTATCCTTTTTGTACCTATCCTAAGTTTTACACAACGAAGTACGTACCAACTGATTGAGGCTGATGAAGGCATACAAAATGCTCGCAATAGTCAATGCAGAGGATCGCCAGAAATACACAAG
>WIXP02000152.1:0-29076 GCA_009739505.2 Apolygus lucorum
CTCTAGTTTTTCGAGAAAAATCGATTTTTCCGTCGGAAAAGTCGCATTTTCAAGGTGGTTTTTTCAACTTTTGACAACGATTCGATAGATTTTTCACGCTGAATCCAAACGCCGTCAACAAAAGTTCTACGACCTCTAGTTTTCGAGAAAAATCGATTTTTCCGTCGGAAAAGTCGCATTTTCAAGTGGTTTTTTTCAACTTTTGACAACGATTTCCGATAGATTTGTTCACGCTAATCCAACGCCGTCAACAAAAATGTTCTACGACCTCTAGTTTTCGAGAAAAATCGATTTTTCCGTCGGAAAAGTCGCAATTTCAAGGTTGGTTTTTTCACTTTTGACACAACGATTTCCGATAGATTTTTTCACGCTGAATCCAACGCCGTCAACAAAAATGTTCTACGACTCTAGTTTCGAGGAAAAAATCGATTTTTCCGTCGGCAAAGTCCGCATTTTCAAGTTGTTTTTTTTCAACTTTTGACAACGATTTCCGATAGATTTTTTTCACGCTGAATCCAACGCCGTCAACAAAAATGTTCTACGACCTCTAGTTTTCGAGAAAAATCGATTTTTCCGTCGGAAAAGTCGCATTTTCAAGTTGGTTTTTTTCAACTTTTGACAACGATTTCCGATAGATTTTTTCACGCTGAATCCAACGCCGTCAACAAAAATGTTCTACGACCTCTAGTTTTCGAGAAAAATCGATTTTTCCGTCGGAAAAGTCGCATTTTCAAGTTGGTTTTTTTCAACTTTTGACAACGATTTCCGATAGATTTTTTCACGCTGAATCCAACGCCGTCAACAAAAATGTTCTACGACCTCTAGTTTTCGAGAAAAATCGATTTTTCCGTCGGAAAAGTCGCATTTTCAAGTTGGTTTTTTTCAACTTTTGACAACGATTTCCGATAGATTTTTTCACGCTGAATCCAACGCCGTCAACAAAAATGTTCTACGACCTCTAGTTTTCGAGAAAAATCGATTTTTCCGTCGGAAAAGTCGCATTTTCAAGTTGGTTTTTTTCAACTTTTGACAACGATTTCCGATAGATTTTTTCACGCTGAATCCAACGCCGTCAACAAAAATGTTCTACGACCTCTAGTTTTCGAGAAAAATCGATTTTTCCGTCGGAAAAGTCGCATTTTCAAGTTGGTTTTTTTCAACTTTTGACAACGATTTCCGATAGATTTTTTCACGCTGAATCCAACGCCGTCAACAAAAATGTTCTACGACCTCTAGTTTTCGAGAAAAATCGATTTTTCCGTCGGAAAAGTCGCATTTTCAAGTTGGTTTTTTTCAACTTTTGACAACGATTTCCGATAGATTTTTTCACGCTGAATCCAACGCCGTCAACAAAAATGTTCTACGACCTCTAGTTTTCGAGAAAAATCGATTTTTCCGTCGGAAAAGTCGCATTTTCAAGTTGGTTTTTTTCAACTTTTGACAACGATTTCCGATAGATTTTTTCACGCTGAATCCAACGCCGTCAACAAAAATGTTCTACGACCTCTAGTTTTCGAGAAAAATCGATTTTTCCGTCGGAAAAGTCGCATTTTCAAGTTGGTTTTTTTCAACTTTTGACAACGATTTCCGATAGATTTTTTCACGCTGAATCCAACGCCGTCAACAAAAATGTTCTACGACCTCTAGTTTTCGAGAAAAATCGATTTTTCCGTCGGAAAAGTCGCATTTTCAAGTTGGTTTTTTTCAACTTTTGACAACGATTTCCGATAGATTTTTTCACGCTGAATCCAACGCCGTCAACAAAAATGTTCTACGACCTCTAGTTTTCGAGAAAAATCGATTTTTCCGTCGGAAAAGTCGCATTTTCAAGTTGGTTTTTTTCAACTTTTGACAACGATTTCCGATAGATTTTTTCACGCTGAATCCAACGCCGTCAACAAAAATGTTCTACGACCTCTAGTTTTCGAGAAAAATCGATTTTTCCGTCGGAAAAGTCGCATTTTCAAGTTGGTTTTTTTCAACTTTTGACAACGATTTCCGATAGATTTTTTCACGCTGAATCCAACGCCGTCAACAAAAATGTTCTACGACCTCTAGTTTTCGAGAAAAATCGATTTTTCCGTCGGAAAAGTCGCATTTTCAAGTTGGTTTTTTTCAACTTTTGACAACGATTTCCGATAGATTTTTTCACGCTGAATCCAACGCCGTCAACAAAAATGTTCTACGACCTCTAGTTTTCGAGAAAAATCGATTTTTCCGTCGGAAAAGTCGCATTTTCAAGTTGGTTTTTTTCAACTTTTGACAACGATTTCCGATAGATTTTTTCACGCTGAATCCAACGCCGTCAACAAAAATGTTCTACGACCTCTAGTTTTCGAGAAAAATCGATTTTTCCGTCGGAAAAGTCGCATTTTCAAGTTGGTTTTTTTCAACTTTTGACAACGATTTCCGATAGATTTTTTCACGCTGAATCCAACGCCGTCAACAAAAATGTTCTACGACCTCTAGTTTTCGAGAAAAATCGATTTTTCCGTCGGAAAAGTCGCATTTTCAAGTTGGTTTTTTTCAACTTTTGACAACGATTTCCGATAGATTTTTTCACGCTGAATCCAACGCCGTCAACAAAAATGTTCTACGACCTCTAGTTTTCGAGAAAAATCGATTTTTCCGTCGGAAAAGTCGCATTTTCAAGTTGGTTTTTTTCAACTTTTGACAACGATTTCCGATAGATTTTTTCACGCTGAATCCAACGCCGTCAACAAAAATGTTCTACGACCTCTAGTTTTCGAGAAAAATCGATTTTTCCGTCGGAAAAGTCGCATTTTCAAGTTGGTTTTTTTCAACTTTTGACAACGATTTCCGATAGATTTTTTCACGCTGAATCCAACGCCGTCAACAAAAATGTTCTACGACCTCTAGTTTTCGAGAAAAATCGATTTTTCCGTCGGAAAAGTCGCATTTTCAAGTTGGTTTTTTTCAACTTTTGACAACGATTTCCGATAGATTTTTTCACGCTGAATCCAACGCCGTCAACAAAAATGTTCTACGACCTCTAGTTTTCGAGAAAAATCGATTTTTCCGTCGGAAAAGTCGCATTTTCAAGTTGGTTTTTTTCAACTTTTGACAACGATTTCCGATAGATTTTTTCACGCTGAATCCAACGCCGTCAACAAAAATGTTCTACGACCTCTAGTTTTCGAGAAAAATCGATTTTTCCGTCGGAAAAGTCGCATTTTCAAGTTGGTTTTTTTCAACTTTTGACAACGATTTCCGATAGATTTTTTCACGCTGAATCCAACGCCGTCAACAAAAATGTTCTACGACCTCTAGTTTTCGAGAAAAATCGATTTTTCCGTCGGAAAAGTCGCATTTTCAAGTTGGTTTTTTTCAACTTTTGACAACGATTTCCGATAGATTTTTTCACGCTGAATCCAACGCCGTCAACAAAAATGTTCTACGACCTCTAGTTTTCGAGAAAAATCGATTTTTCCGTCGGAAAAGTCGCATTTTCAAGTTGGTTTTTTTCAACTTTTGACAACGATTTCCGATAGATTTTTTCACGCTGAATCCAACGCCGTCAACAAAAATGTTCTACGACCTCTAGTTTTCGAGAAAAATCGATTTTTCCGTCGGAAAAGTCGCATTTTCAAGTTGGTTTTTTTCAACTTTTGACAACGATTTCCGATAGATTTTTTCACGCTGAATCCAACGCCGTCAACAAAAATGTTCTACGACCTCTAGTTTTCGAGAAAAATCGATTTTTCCGTCGGAAAAGTCGCATTTTCAAGTTGGTTTTTTTCAACTTTTGACAACGATTTCCGATAGATTTTTTCACGCTGAATCCAACGCCGTCAACAAAAATGTTCTACGACCTCTAGTTTTCGAGAAAAATCGATTTTTCCGTCGGAAAAGTCGCATTTTCAAGTTGGTTTTTTTCAACTTTTGACAACGATTTCCGATAGATTTTTTCACGCTGAATCCAACGCCGTCAACAAAAATGTTCTACGACCTCTAGTTTTCGAGAAAAATCGATTTTTCCGTCGGAAAAGTCGCATTTTCAAGTTGGTTTTTTTCAACTTTTGACAACGATTTCCGATAGATTTTTTCACGCTGAATCCAACGCCGTCAACAAAAATGTTCTACGACCTCTAGTTTTCGAGAAAAATCGATTTTTCCGTCGGAAAAGTCGCATTTTCAAGTTGGTTTTTTTCAACTTTTGACAACGATTTCCGATAGATTTTTTCACGCTGAATCCAACGCCGTCAACAAAAATGTTCTACGACCTCTAGTTTTCGAGAAAAATCGATTTTTCCGTCGGAAAAGTCGCATTTTCAAGTTGGTTTTTTTCAACTTTTGACAACGATTTCCGATAGATTTTTTCACGCTGAATCCAACGCCGTCAACAAAAATGTTCTACGACCTCTAGTTTTCGAGAAAAATCGATTTTTCCGTCGGAAAAGTCGCATTTTCAAGTTGGTTTTTTTCAACTTTTGACAACGATTTCCGATAGATTTTTTCACGCTGAATCCAACGCCGTCAACAAAAATGTTCTACGACCTCTAGTTTTCGAGAAAAATCGATTTTTCCGTCGGAAAAGTCGCATTTTCAAGTTGGTTTTTTTCAACTTTTGACAACGATTTCCGATAGATTTTTTCACGCTGAATCCAACGCCGTCAACAAAAATGTTCTACGACCTCTAGTTTTCGAGAAAAATCGATTTTTCCGTCGGAAAAGTCGCATTTTCAAGTTGGTTTTTTTCAACTTTTGACAACGATTTCCGATAGATTTTTTCACGCTGAATCCAACGCCGTCAACAAAAATGTTCTACGACCTCTAGTTTTCGAGAAAAATCGATTTTTCCGTCGGAAAAGTCGCATTTTCAAGTTGGTTTTTTTCAACTTTTGACAACGATTTCCGATAGATTTTTTCACGCTGAATCCAACGCCGTCAACAAAAATGTTCTACGACCTCTAGTTTTCGAGAAAAATCGATTTTTCCGTCGGAAAAGTCGCATTTTCAAGTTGGTTTTTTTCAACTTTTGACAACGATTTCCGATAGATTTTTTCACGCTGAATCCAACGCCGTCAACAAAAATGTTCTACGACCTCTAGTTTTCGAGAAAAATCGATTTTTCCGTCGGAAAAGTCGCATTTTCAAGTTGGTTTTTTTCAACTTTTGACAACGATTTCCGATAGATTTTTTCACGCTGAATCCAACGCCGTCAACAAAAATGTTCTACGACCTCTAGTTTTCGAGAAAAATCGATTTTTCCGTCGGAAAAGTCGCATTTTCAAGTTGGTTTTTTTCAACTTTTGACAACGATTTCCGATAGATTTTTTCACGCTGAATCCAACGCCGTCAACAAAAATGTTCTACGACCTCTAGTTTTCGAGAAAAATCGATTTTTCCGTCGGAAAAGTCGCATTTTCAAGTTGGTTTTTTTCAACTTTTGACAACGATTTCCGATAGATTTTTTCACGCTGAATCCAACGCCGTCAACAAAAATGTTCTACGACCTCTAGTTTTCGAGAAAAATCGATTTTTCCGTCGGAAAAGTCGCATTTTCAAGTTGGTTTTTTTCAACTTTTGACAACGATTTCCGATAGATTTTTTCACGCTGAATCCAACGCCGTCAACAAAAATGTTCTACGACCTCTAGTTTTCGAGAAAAATCGATTTTTCCGTCGGAAAAGTCGCATTTTCAAGTTGGTTTTTTTCAACTTTTGACAACGATTTCCGATAGATTTTTTCACGCTGAATCCAACGCCGTCAACAAAAATGTTCTACGACCTCTAGTTTTCGAGAAAAATCGATTTTTCCGTCGGAAAAGTCGCATTTTCAAGTTGGTTTTTTTCAACTTTTGACAACGATTTCCGATAGATTTTTTCACGCTGAATCCAACGCCGTCAACAAAAATGTTCTACGACCTCTAGTTTTCGAGAAAAATCGATTTTTCCGTCGGAAAAGTCGCATTTTCAAGTTGGTTTTTTTCAACTTTTGACAACGATTTCCGATAGATTTTTTCACGCTGAATCCAACGCCGTCAACAAAAATGTTCTACGACCTCTAGTTTTCGAGAAAAATCGATTTTTCCGTCGGAAAAGTCGCATTTTCAAGTTGGTTTTTTTCAACTTTTGACAACGATTTCCGATAGATTTTTTCACGCTGAATCCAACGCCGTCAACAAAAATGTTCTACGACCTCTAGTTTTCGAGAAAAATCGATTTTTCCGTCGGAAAAGTCGCATTTTCAAGTTGGTTTTTTTCAACTTTTGACAACGATTTCCGATAGATTTTTTCACGCTGAATCCAACGCCGTCAACAAAAATGTTCTACGACCTCTAGTTTTCGAGAAAAATCGATTTTTCCGTCGGAAAAGTCGCATTTTCAAGTTGGTTTTTTTCAACTTTTGACAACGATTTCCGATAGATTTTTTCACGCTGAATCCAACGCCGTCAACAAAAATGTTCTACGACCTCTAGTTTTCGAGAAAAATCGATTTTTCCGTCGGAAAAGTCGCATTTTCAAGTTGGTTTTTTTCAACTTTTGACAACGATTTCCGATAGATTTTTTCACGCTGAATCCAACGCCGTCAACAAAAATGTTCTACGACCTCTAGTTTTCGAGAAAAATCGATTTTTCCGTCGGAAAAGTCGCATTTTCAAGTTGGTTTTTTTCAACTTTTGACAACGATTTCCGATAGATTTTTTCACGCTGAATCCAACGCCGTCAACAAAAATGTTCTACGACCTCTAGTTTTCGAGAAAAATCGATTTTTCCGTCGGAAAAGTCGCATTTTCAAGTTGGTTTTTTTCAACTTTTGACAACGATTTCCGATAGATTTTTTCACGCTGAATCCAACGCCGTCAACAAAAATGTTCTACGACCTCTAGTTTTCGAGAAAAATCGATTTTTCCGTCGGAAAAGTCGCATTTTCAAGTTGGTTTTTTTCAACTTTTGACAACGATTTCCGATAGATTTTTTCACGCTGAATCCAACGCCGTCAACAAAAATGTTCTACGACCTCTAGTTTTCGAGAAAAATCGATTTTTCCGTCGGAAAAGTCGCATTTTCAAGTTGGTTTTTTTCAACTTTTGACAACGATTTCCGATAGATTTTTTCACGCTGAATCCAACGCCGTCAACAAAAATGTTCTACGACCTCTAGTTTTCGAGAAAAATCGATTTTTCCGTCGGAAAAGTCGCATTTTCAAGTTGGTTTTTTTCAACTTTTGACAACGATTTCCGATAGATTTTTTCACGCTGAATCCAACGCCGTCAACAAAAATGTTCTACGACCTCTAGTTTTCGAGAAAAATCGATTTTTCCGTCGGAAAAGTCGCATTTTCAAGTTGGTTTTTTTCAACTTTTGACAACGATTTCCGATAGATTTTTTCACGCTGAATCCAACGCCGTCAACAAAAATGTTCTACGACCTCTAGTTTTCGAGAAAAATCGATTTTTCCGTCGGAAAAGTCGCATTTTCAAGTTGGTTTTTTTCAACTTTTGACAACGATTTCCGATAGATTTTTTCACGCTGAATCCAACGCCGTCAACAAAAATGTTCTACGACCTCTAGTTTTCGAGAAAAATCGATTTTTCCGTCGGAAAAGTCGCATTTTCAAGTTGGTTTTTTTCAACTTTTGACAACGATTTCCGATAGATTTTTTCACGCTGAATCCAACGCCGTCAACAAAAATGTTCTACGACCTCTAGTTTTCGAGAAAAATCGATTTTTCCGTCGGAAAAGTCGCATTTTCAAGTTGGTTTTTTTCAACTTTTGACAACGATTTCCGATAGATTTTTTCACGCTGAATCCAACGCCGTCAACAAAAATGTTCTACGACCTCTAGTTTTCGAGAAAAATCGATTTTTCCGTCGGAAAAGTCGCATTTTCAAGTTGGTTTTTTTCAACTTTTGACAACGATTTCCGATAGATTTTTTCACGCTGAATCCAACGCCGTCAACAAAAATGTTCTACGACCTCTAGTTTTCGAGAAAAATCGATTTTTCCGTCGGAAAAGTCGCATTTTCAAGTTGGTTTTTTTCAACTTTTGACAACGATTTCCGATAGATTTTTTCACGCTGAATCCAACGCCGTCAACAAAAATGTTCTACGACCTCTAGTTTTCGAGAAAAATCGATTTTTCCGTCGGAAAAGTCGCATTTTCAAGTTGGTTTTTTTCAACTTTTGACAACGATTTCCGATAGATTTTTTCACGCTGAATCCAACGCCGTCAACAAAAATGTTCTACGACCTCTAGTTTTCGAGAAAAATCGATTTTTCCGTCGGAAAAGTCGCATTTTCAAGTTGGTTTTTTTCAACTTTTGACAACGATTTCCGATAGATTTTTTCACGCTGAATCCAACGCCGTCAACAAAAATGTTCTACGACCTCTAGTTTTCGAGAAAAATCGATTTTTCCGTCGGAAAAGTCGCATTTTCAAGTTGGTTTTTTTCAACTTTTGACAACGATTTCCGATAGATTTTTTCACGCTGAATCCAACGCCGTCAACAAAAATGTTCTACGACCTCTAGTTTTCGAGAAAAATCGATTTTTCCGTCGGAAAAGTCGCATTTTCAAGTTGGTTTTTTTCAACTTTTGACAACGATTTCCGATAGATTTTTTCACGCTGAATCCAACGCCGTCAACAAAAATGTTCTACGACCTCTAGTTTTCGAGAAAAATCGATTTTTCCGTCGGAAAAGTCGCATTTTCAAGTTGGTTTTTTTCAACTTTTGACAACGATTTCCGATAGATTTTTTCACGCTGAATCCAACGCCGTCAACAAAAATGTTCTACGACCTCTAGTTTTCGAGAAAAATCGATTTTTCCGTCGGAAAAGTCGCATTTTCAAGTTGGTTTTTTTCAACTTTTGACAACGATTTCCGATAGATTTTTTCACGCTGAATCCAACGCCGTCAACAAAAATGTTCTACGACCTCTAGTTTTCGAGAAAAATCGATTTTTCCGTCGGAAAAGTCGCATTTTCAAGTTGGTTTTTTTCAACTTTTGACAACGATTTCCGATAGATTTTTTCACGCTGAATCCAACGCCGTCAACAAAAATGTTCTACGACCTCTAGTTTTCGAGAAAAATCGATTTTTCCGTCGGAAAAGTCGCATTTTCAAGTTGGTTTTTTTCAACTTTTGACAACGATTTCCGATAGATTTTTTCACGCTGAATCCAACGCCGTCAACAAAAATGTTCTACGACCTCTAGTTTTCGAGAAAAATCGATTTTTCCGTCGGAAAAGTCGCATTTTCAAGTTGGTTTTTTTCAACTTTTGACAACGATTTCCGATAGATTTTTTCACGCTGAATCCAACGCCGTCAACAAAAATGTTCTACGACCTCTAGTTTTCGAGAAAAATCGATTTTTCCGTCGGAAAAGTCGCATTTTCAAGTTGGTTTTTTTCAACTTTTGACAACGATTTCCGATAGATTTTTTCACGCTGAATCCAACGCCGTCAACAAAAATGTTCTACGACCTCTAGTTTTCGAGAAAAATCGATTTTTCCGTCGGAAAAGTCGCATTTTCAAGTTGGTTTTTTTCAACTTTTGACAACGATTTCCGATAGATTTTTTCACGCTGAATCCAACGCCGTCAACAAAAATGTTCTACGACCTCTAGTTTTCGAGAAAAATCGATTTTTCCGTCGGAAAAGTCGCATTTTCAAGTTGGTTTTTTTCAACTTTTGACAACGATTTCCGATAGATTTTTTCACGCTGAATCCAACGCCGTCAACAAAAATGTTCTACGACCTCTAGTTTTCGAGAAAAATCGATTTTTCCGTCGGAAAAGTCGCATTTTCAAGTTGGTTTTTTTCAACTTTTGACAACGATTTCCGATAGATTTTTTCACGCTGAATCCAACGCCGTCAACAAAAATGTTCTACGACCTCTAGTTTTCGAGAAAAATCGATTTTTCCGTCGGAAAAGTCGCATTTTCAAGTTGGTTTTTTTCAACTTTTGACAACGATTTCCGATAGATTTTTTCACGCTGAATCCAACGCCGTCAACAAAAATGTTCTACGACCTCTAGTTTTCGAGAAAAATCGATTTTTCCGTCGGAAAAGTCGCATTTTCAAGTTGGTTTTTTTCAACTTTTGACAACGATTTCCGATAGATTTTTTCACGCTGAATCCAACGCCGTCAACAAAAATGTTCTACGACCTCTAGTTTTCGAGAAAAATCGATTTTTCCGTCGGAAAAGTCGCATTTTCAAGTTGGTTTTTTTCAACTTTTGACAACGATTTCCGATAGATTTTTTCACGCTGAATCCAACGCCGTCAACAAAAATGTTCTACGACCTCTAGTTTTCGAGAAAAATCGATTTTTCCGTCGGAAAAGTCGCATTTTCAAGTTGGTTTTTTTCAACTTTTGACAACGATTTCCGATAGATTTTTTCACGCTGAATCCAACGCCGTCAACAAAAATGTTCTACGACCTCTAGTTTTCGAGAAAAATCGATTTTTCCGTCGGAAAAGTCGCATTTTCAAGTTGGTTTTTTTCAACTTTTGACAACGATTTCCGATAGATTTTTTCACGCTGAATCCAACGCCGTCAACAAAAATGTTCTACGACCTCTAGTTTTCGAGAAAAATCGATTTTTCCGTCGGAAAAGTCGCATTTTCAAGTTGGTTTTTTTCAACTTTTGACAACGATTTCCGATAGATTTTTTCACGCTGAATCCAACGCCGTCAACAAAAATGTTCTACGACCTCTAGTTTTCGAGAAAAATCGATTTTTCCGTCGGAAAAGTCGCATTTTCAAGTTGGTTTTTTTCAACTTTTGACAACGATTTCCGATAGATTTTTTCACGCTGAATCCAACGCCGTCAACAAAAATGTTCTACGACCTCTAGTTTTCGAGAAAAATCGATTTTTCCGTCGGAAAAGTCGCATTTTCAAGTTGGTTTTTTTCAACTTTTGACAACGATTTCCGATAGATTTTTTCACGCTGAATCCAACGCCGTCAACAAAAATGTTCTACGACCTCTAGTTTTCGAGAAAAATCGATTTTTCCGTCGGAAAAGTCGCATTTTCAAGTTGGTTTTTTTCAACTTTTGACAACGATTTCCGATAGATTTTTTCACGCTGAATCCAACGCCGTCAACAAAAATGTTCTACGACCTCTAGTTTTCGAGAAAAATCGATTTTTCCGTCGGAAAAGTCGCATTTTCAAGTTGGTTTTTTTCAACTTTTGACAACGATTTCCGATAGATTTTTTCACGCTGAATCCAACGCCGTCAACAAAAATGTTCTACGACCTCTAGTTTTCGAGAAAAATCGATTTTTCCGTCGGAAAAGTCGCATTTTCAAGTTGGTTTTTTTCAACTTTTGACAACGATTTCCGATAGATTTTTTCACGCTGAATCCAACGCCGTCAACAAAAATGTTCTACGACCTCTAGTTTTCGAGAAAAATCGATTTTTCCGTCGGAAAAGTCGCATTTTCAAGTTGGTTTTTTTCAACTTTTGACAACGATTTCCGATAGATTTTTTCACGCTGAATCCAACGCCGTCAACAAAAATGTTCTACGACCTCTAGTTTTCGAGAAAAATCGATTTTTCCGTCGGAAAAGTCGCATTTTCAAGTTGGTTTTTTTCAACTTTTGACAACGATTTCCGATAGATTTTTTCACGCTGAATCCAACGCCGTCAACAAAAATGTTCTACGACCTCTAGTTTTCGAGAAAAATCGATTTTTCCGTCGGAAAAGTCGCATTTTCAAGTTGGTTTTTTTCAACTTTTGACAACGATTTCCGATAGATTTTTTCACGCTGAATCCAACGCCGTCAACAAAAATGTTCTACGACCTCTAGTTTTCGAGAAAAATCGATTTTTCCGTCGGAAAAGTCGCATTTTCAAGTTGGTTTTTTTCAACTTTTGACAACGATTTCCGATAGATTTTTTCACGCTGAATCCAACGCCGTCAACAAAAATGTTCTACGACCTCTAGTTTTCGAGAAAAATCGATTTTTCCGTCGGAAAAGTCGCATTTTCAAGTTGGTTTTTTTCAACTTTTGACAACGATTTCCGATAGATTTTTTCACGCTGAATCCAACGCCGTCAACAAAAATGTTCTACGACCTCTAGTTTTCGAGAAAAATCGATTTTTCCGTCGGAAAAGTCGCATTTTCAAGTTGGTTTTTTTCAACTTTTGACAACGATTTCCGATAGATTTTTTCACGCTGAATCCAACGCCGTCAACAAAAATGTTCTACGACCTCTAGTTTTCGAGAAAAATCGATTTTTCCGTCGGAAAAGTCGCATTTTCAAGTTGGTTTTTTTCAACTTTTGACAACGATTTCCGATAGATTTTTTCACGCTGAATCCAACGCCGTCAACAAAAATGTTCTACGACCTCTAGTTTTCGAGAAAAATCGATTTTTCCGTCGGAAAAGTCGCATTTTCAAGTTGGTTTTTTTCAACTTTTGACAACGATTTCCGATAGATTTTTTCACGCTGAATCCAACGCCGTCAACAAAAATGTTCTACGACCTCTAGTTTTCGAGAAAAATCGATTTTTCCGTCGGAAAAGTCGCATTTTCAAGTTGGTTTTTTTCAACTTTTGACAACGATTTCCGATAGATTTTTTCACGCTGAATCCAACGCCGTCAACAAAAATGTTCTACGACCTCTAGTTTTCGAGAAAAATCGATTTTTCCGTCGGAAAAGTCGCATTTTCAAGTTGGTTTTTTTCAACTTTTGACAACGATTTCCGATAGATTTTTTCACGCTGAATCCAACGCCGTCAACAAAAATGTTCTACGACCTCTAGTTTTCGAGAAAAATCGATTTTTCCGTCGGAAAAGTCGCATTTTCAAGTTGGTTTTTTTCAACTTTTGACAACGATTTCCGATAGATTTTTTCACGCTGAATCCAACGCCGTCAACAAAAATGTTCTACGACCTCTAGTTTTCGAGAAAAATCGATTTTTCCGTCGGAAAAGTCGCATTTTCAAGTTGGTTTTTTTCAACTTTTGACAACGATTTCCGATAGATTTTTTCACGCTGAATCCAACGCCGTCAACAAAAATGTTCTACGACCTCTAGTTTTCGAGAAAAATCGATTTTTCCGTCGGAAAAGTCGCATTTTCAAGTTGGTTTTTTTCAACTTTTGACAACGATTTCCGATAGATTTTTTCACGCTGAATCCAACGCCGTCAACAAAAATGTTCTACGACCTCTAGTTTTCGAGAAAAATCGATTTTTCCGTCGGAAAAGTCGCATTTTCAAGTTGGTTTTTTTCAACTTTTGACAACGATTTCCGATAGATTTTTTCACGCTGAATCCAACGCCGTCAACAAAAATGTTCTACGACCTCTAGTTTTCGAGAAAAATCGATTTTTCCGTCGGAAAAGTCGCATTTTCAAGTTGGTTTTTTTCAACTTTTGACAACGATTTCCGATAGATTTTTTCACGCTGAATCCAACGCCGTCAACAAAAATGTTCTACGACCTCTAGTTTTCGAGAAAAATCGATTTTTCCGTCGGAAAAGTCGCATTTTCAAGTTGGTTTTTTTCAACTTTTGACAACGATTTCCGATAGATTTTTTCACGCTGAATCCAACGCCGTCAACAAAAATGTTCTACGACCTCTAGTTTTCGAGAAAAATCGATTTTTCCGTCGGAAAAGTCGCATTTTCAAGTTGGTTTTTTTCAACTTTTGACAACGATTTCCGATAGATTTTTTCACGCTGAATCCAACGCCGTCAACAAAAATGTTCTACGACCTCTAGTTTTCGAGAAAAATCGATTTTTCCGTCGGAAAAGTCGCATTTTCAAGTTGGTTTTTTTCAACTTTTGACAACGATTTCCGATAGATTTTTTCACGCTGAATCCAACGCCGTCAACAAAAATGTTCTACGACCTCTAGTTTTCGAGAAAAATCGATTTTTCCGTCGGAAAAGTCGCATTTTCAAGTTGGTTTTTTTCAACTTTTGACAACGATTTCCGATAGATTTTTTCACGCTGAATCCAACGCCGTCAACAAAAATGTTCTACGACCTCTAGTTTTCGAGAAAAATCGATTTTTCCGTCGGAAAAGTCGCATTTTCAAGTTGGTTTTTTTCAACTTTTGACAACGATTTCCGATAGATTTTTTCACGCTGAATCCAACGCCGTCAACAAAAATGTTCTACGACCTCTAGTTTTCGAGAAAAATCGATTTTTCCGTCGGAAAAGTCGCATTTTCAAGTTGGTTTTTTTCAACTTTTGACAACGATTTCCGATAGATTTTTTCACGCTGAATCCAACGCCGTCAACAAAAATGTTCTACGACCTCTAGTTTTCGAGAAAAATCGATTTTTCCGTCGGAAAAGTCGCATTTTCAAGTTGGTTTTTTTCAACTTTTGACAACGATTTCCGATAGATTTTTTCACGCTGAATCCAACGCCGTCAACAAAAATGTTCTACGACCTCTAGTTTTCGAGAAAAATCGATTTTTCCGTCGGAAAAGTCGCATTTTCAAGTTGGTTTTTTTCAACTTTTGACAACGATTTCCGATAGATTTTTTCACGCTGAATCCAACGCCGTCAACAAAAATGTTCTACGACCTCTAGTTTTCGAGAAAAATCGATTTTTCCGTCGGAAAAGTCGCATTTTCAAGTTGGTTTTTTTCAACTTTTGACAACGATTTCCGATAGATTTTTTCACGCTGAATCCAACGCCGTCAACAAAAATGTTCTACGACCTCTAGTTTTCGAGAAAAATCGATTTTTCCGTCGGAAAAGTCGCATTTTCAAGTTGGTTTTTTTCAACTTTTGACAACGATTTCCGATAGATTTTTTCACGCTGAATCCAACGCCGTCAACAAAAATGTTCTACGACCTCTAGTTTTCGAGAAAAATCGATTTTTCCGTCGGAAAAGTCGCATTTTCAAGTTGGTTTTTTTCAACTTTTGACAACGATTTCCGATAGATTTTTTCTCGCTGAATCCAACGCCGTCAACAAAAATGTTCTACGACCTCTAGTTTTCGAGAAAAATCGATTTTTCCGTCGGAAAAGTTGTTACACCCTAATCAATTTAAAACCCGTGCTCTCGGTAGCTCAGTGAAGACGGGGTGGGTAATTCGTGAGAGTTCTGAGAGAGGACCTTATTTTTGGGCGCCAGTCCGCTTTCAAAATTAGGGTTTGAGAGCTAAAGCGGACGAAAAACTCTTTCGTTGAACTTACCGTACTCTGAGTCGACTATCCCGTTACCTATTGAATGTATATTTTGAATTTCAAACTAATACCAGGATCGAGGTAAGATTGAAGAATAAATCAATATCTAAAAGAAAGAATTCTAAATGTATTTGACACCCAAAAGTCGTGGGTAATCGGAATTAGATATACTGATTCTCTGCAATCAGCTCGCAATAAAACATAGAAAAAGAAAATCAATCAATACACCTTCTGGTATTGGAAATTGGCAGTATGTAAAAATTGGTCAAATTCCATAAAATTAGTAAGTACTTGAAACTGAATTTGAAAATTGGGCTCCTCTTACAATTGTAGGTATAGAGTGCTAGAATGATGACTTTCATAACCTAAGGTGATCACCTGTCTAATCCTAGCCCTAATACTAAACTTAGAGAATAACCTAAACTACCTAATTTTATTGCCTTAAACTACGTGGCTCAGATAGAAGATGACAACTTGCTGGTATGAAGTCGTTTGTTTGACCCAGAAGTCCAAAACAGGGAAATCTTGGGTAGGTATTTTCCGAAAGAAGGCTTGAATAGAAAGTCCCATTCAAAATAGCAGGATATAATTCCCCACGGAAGAGCCCCTAGAAAATAATTGAATATCCGCTGTAGGGTAGGTAGTCTAACCTTGCACATGGTATCGAAAAGAAACGAAAAAGTTCAATCACTTTATCCTTTTTGTACCTATCCTAAGTTTTACACAACGAAGTACGTACCAACTGATTGAGGCTGATGAAGGCATACAAAATGCTCGCAATAGTACAATGCAGAGGATCGCCAGAAAATACACAAGGCCTATAGGGTCCGAAAATGGTTTTCCAATAAAGGGAATTCAATAATTACTGCTGCAGTACACCAAAAATCCAAAGAAGAGTGAAAACTGCACAAAAAAGGCAAACTCGTGTCGCTCGTCACTAAAATTATCCTGCAGAGCAGTACAGGTCATCGCATTCCTAGACGAAGGGACACTGAGGAAGCTTCCGAACAATTGTACCTACCTTGATAAAAGAGTGAAGGCGAGAGGAGAGGAGGAGCCCAATTATAACGGTAAACTTTCCGATAAGCGGATTATTGCGATTACGGAAATCGCAGAACGGGATCCGTGCGACGGAAACTTTGGTCTGTTTATTATATAGCGAACTCGAGTAGGTGTAATATTCCCCCACTTTCCTCCAAAAAAAAAAGTCGTTCAGCAACTTTTTTTTTAATTTTTATTCTTGGTCAGCAACATTTCCATGTAATGGGTCCTGTTGATCTTCTTCGGCTGTTGGCTCTGGACCATCTGGCTTCAGGTCCTTTATATGCCAGATACCTAGTGGACGGCCGTCAGTACCCCTCAATTCATAAGAAGTACCCGAAATCTTGCGATGAACTTGGCAACGGACGAATTTTGGAGCCAACTTACTGGAGAAGTTCTGTGTTGCATCAGAAAGAACGTAGTTCCTCTTCCACACGGTCTGTCCTGGTTGGAAGGAAACATGGCGTCGACGTAGGTTGTATATATTTTTGCTTCTTTCATAAGCGTTGGTGAGGTTATGGGCAACTTTTTGAAACAGTTCTTGGAGGTTATGAAGCTTGGAGCAGTGAGTGGCACGGTTTTCAGGAACTGGGACGTTTTGAAAGGAGGTTATCAGGTTGTGCTCATTTCCTGACTTTTTGAGTTCTCGCCCAAAATTTATATATGCAGGAGTGAAACCAGTAGACTCATGAACAGCCGTACGCAGTGCGAACCCTATTTGAGGTAGGTGTTTGTCCCATTTCTTTTGATCATTGGAAATGTACGACCTCAGAGCAGTCTTGATAACCCGATTCGTTCTTTCTGTGGGGTTGCTCTGTGGGTGGTAATAAGGAGTAAACCAAAGATCAACCTGGTAGTCAGATGCGAATTTCTTGAATTCTGTGCTTCTAAATTGTGAGCCATTGTCAAGAATTATGGCTTTAGGAACCCCAAATAGCATGAAAACATTCTGCTCTAAGAATTTCACTATTGGTGCAGTGGTAACCTGAGGCATTGCTTGTAATAAACAGAATTTCGAAAAGTAATCACAGACAGCCAAGATGTATCGATTCCTGTTTGACGATCGAGGTAAAGGGCCCATAATGTCGACTGAAATTACCTGCCAAGGCTCTGTTACTAGTCTCTGTTTACCAAAAGTACCACCGGGTAGTCGCTGTTCCGGTTTATTAGCCAAACATGTTTGACAACGCAACACGAATTTTGTGGCATCTGTCGCCATTCCTGGCCAGAAATAATGTTGTTTCAGTCTGTGAATTGTTTTCGATACGCCCATATGTCCTGCTGTAGGTGCGTCATGACAGTCAGCCAACACTTGTATCCTTTGCGATTTTGGAACCACGAGTTTCCATGGGTAGTCCGTGTCGAGGATATCTTTAGGACAACGAACATGATGATATAGGATGTTATTCTCAACCTTCCAAAGAGGATAACTAGGCGGGTCATTCTGAACGTTTTGTTTCTGTTTCACGAACCATTTGTCCGACGGACTTTCTTGAATTTGAATTGCATCGACGGATTCGAACGTTCGGGAAAGTGCATCAGGGGCCTCATGGTGACGACCGGGACGGTGGGTGATTGTAAAATCGTAGCCTTGTAGTTGAAGAGCCCATCGACCTAATCGACCAGTGGGGTCTTTCAAATTTTGAAGCCAGCGCAGCGCACTGTGATCTGTTATCACTTCAAACGACGATCCTTCGATATATTGCCGAAATTTTTGATTGCCCACAACACACATAAACATTCCAATTCGCTAGTTGTGTATTTCTTCTCGTCCTTAGTAAGGGAACGACTTCCATAGGCTATGGGTTTTTCGCCGTCTTCAAAATTTTGTGCCAGGATAGCACCTAATCCTGATGTTGACGCATCAGTTAGCAATATGAAAGGTCTGGAAAAGTCAGGACACGCGATGAGTGGAGCCGAAATTAGCATGTTCTGGATCTGCCTGAATGCTGATTCCTGTTCGTCGTTCCATTCGAATTTTCGGTTCTTCCTGAGTAGAGAGGTGAGAGGTGACAAAATTTGAGAAAAGTTCGGTATGAAACGGCGGTACCATGATGCTAGTCCAACGTAGCGGCGAACTTGTTTAACTGACTTAGGTGTTGGAAAATCCAAAATTGCCTGGACTTTTGCTGGATCAACTCCTAAACCATGCTCGTTCACAATGTGACCTAAGTAACGCAGTTCAGACATACAAAATTGGCACTTATTCCAAGAAAGTGTGATTCCTGCCGCATACAGTCGTTTGAGAACCTCATCTAGAATTCGGAGATGCTCCTCAAATGTCTGAGTCACCAAAATGACATCGTCAAGATAACAAAATACATATGGCTCCAATGTTGGACCAAGGATTGAGTCAATGAGTCGCTGCCACGTTGCCCCGGAGTTGTGAAGTCCAAATGGGAGCCTCTTGAATTGAAACAAGCCAAGATGAGGAACTGTGAAGGCGGTTTTCTCACGACTCGATTTCTCCAATCGAATCTGCCAAAAAGCTGACTTCACGTCAAGAGATGAGAGGAATTTACCATTTCTCAACCGATCCAGGATTGAAGAGACGTACGGGAGAGGGTATGCGTCCTTTTTGTAATTTTATTGACCGCACGAAAATCCACGCAGAATCTGAAATCTCCATCTTTTTTCTTAACTAAAACCACTGGCGATGACCAAGGGCTATTAGAACGTTCTATCACGTCATCTTCCATCATCTGCTTCACCTCTTGCGCCATGATATTTTGAATATATGGCGATACAGGATAGTATCTCTGTTTTATTGGCTGGTGGTCACCTGTGTCGATAAAGTGTTCTACCTTCAGGGCACAACCAAGTTTATTGCCAAATTTTGATTTATATGAATTTATTAGCGATTCCAGACTGTTTTTCTGGGTGTATGTCAGTGAACTATGGCCAATAACAGAAGGTTCTGCTACAACTGTGGACGCTTCATCAGTGAACGAATACATTTTGTTCTTCAAGTCCACGACAAGTCCCATAGACTTCCACCAGTCCGCACCAAGTATCATCTGATCTTTCAAATTCGGCACAATCAAAACTTTGGACAGTCTGATATCTGAATTAAGTTGTATTGGGATGGTGGCCACCCCCGCAAATAGCTTGAGAATTTCCATCAGCTAAGCGAATACTGTGGGTCGTTGACGGTTCCAAGGTGCATCCAAGCGCAGAAATCTTGTCCCAACCAAGCTGGTTCATTAAGGTAGCTGTCGCACCCGAGTCAAGAAGTGCTTGAAACGGAATGCCAAAAATCTTGATGTTGAGATACGCTCGTGGATCCCGAGGGTTTGATGGACGAGCAAAAGTATGAGCGATGCTCCCACACATAACTTCTTCAACCTTTTTGACCCACAGTTGCCATTCATTGTCTTGTCGTTTTAGTGTTGGTTTTGGGGATGCGATCCTTTGGCTGTGGGACATCCCCTTTGATCGTTTCCCGAAGAACTACTTCGTTTCTGCTCACAATGATTGCAAGATTCTAAGGATTTGCCTTTTGTACCACAACCTAGGCAGAAGGAAGTTTTTGGAGCTCGGCAGATTCTGTAGGTATGCCCTTTCTGATTACAGTTCCAACAGGTGGTATTCTTGAATCTTGAACTACCAGAAGGGTTTCTGACCGTTTGGCTGGAAGTTCCTGACAACATGGTTCTCTTCGGAGGTTCTGCAGATGTAGCTAACTCTACTTCCGACACCTTAGCTGGCATCCTATTGGAGGATTTGTAACCAAGACAAGGTTCCATTAGATTCTTCAATGGAGGTTCATGATAAGATTCTGCACGTTTCGTCCAAAGTTCCAAGCGACAGAGTGCGGTCTCCAGCTCCGAAACCGAAGTGTATTCTGTATTGCAAAGGAATGGCAGATGTTCTCTTTTCAGATTCTTCTCAATGATTCTCAATTTCTGGGGTTCGGTTAACGGAGTCGAAAGTCTGTTGAAAAGGCAGGTCATTTTTGCGAAGTACACTGGCGTTGATTCGTCCGGACCTTGAGTGCGACGTTGAATTTCGATCATCAATTTATCGTCGTAATCTGGATGTTGAAAACATTTACGGAGGCTTGAAACGAGATCATCCCAAGAAGTCAGTTTTTCGCGATTTGCTCGAAACCAAATTCGAGCGGTGCCAGTAAATAAATCAGCTGCACACTCGAACAATTTATTCTTGGATATCTGACGTGAAGCACGACGGTCTTCTACTTCGTCCAAAAAATCACCCAAAGAAACGTTAGGTACATCACCGGAATAAGTCAGTCCCCATTTATAATTTTAGGGTCCCTATTAGCTGGTCTTACTGCTGCAACTGCATCTTCCGTGTCGTAAGCCTCTAGACTATCTGAAATCGACATTTTGGCTACATCTTGAAGTTTAGCATACAGGTCATTCACTTTCTTGATCAACGTTGTACCTTCAGATCCTAGAAGTTTCACTCTTGTATAAACGTGGATCAGACGGGATTCTAGCCGTTTCACATCAGCAGCTGTAAATGAAGTGGATTCGCATTCTTCAAAAGCAGTAACTAAGTAATCATATTTGTTAGTACAAGATTCGATTTCTATCTCCTTATCCAGTGCTTCAATGACATCAGGGTGGATAGGTAATTTTTGAGCGACTGCAGAGCGCATTCGTTTACGAAGTTCGGCTTGGGTTCCATCCGGACTGAGTTTCCTTATTTTCAGCTCAAATTGTAGCTCGTCCTTCAGAAGTCGATGAACATCCATTTTTGATGGAGTGCGATTACGGAGTCAAAATGTCGACAAAATTTGAAATTACGAAATTTAAAACCGTATAAACACTAGTAGCTGCTTGCTTGAAGACAGTTCTTTAATCGGTAAAGGTCTCTCAATCGAACTCAATTCAGCTATGGCCCCAGGGTTGGGCGCCAAATTTGTTACACCCTAATCAATTTAAAACCCGTGCTCTCGGTAGCTCAGTGAAGACGGGGTGGGTAATTCGTGAGAGTTCTGAGAGAGGACCTTATTTTTGGGCGCCAGTCCGCTTTCAAAATTAGGGTTTGAGAGCTAAAGCGGACGAAAAACTCTTTCGTTGAACTTACCGTACTCTGAGTCGACTATCCCGTTACCTATTGAATGTATATTTTGAATTTCAAACTAATACCAGGATCGAGGTAAGATTGAAGAATAAATCAATATCTAAAAGAAAGAATTCTAAATGTATTTGACACCCAAAAGTCGTGGGTAATCGGAATTAGATATACTGATTCTCTGCAATCAGCTCGCAATAAAACATAGAAAAAGAAAATCAATCAATACACCTTCTGGTATTGGAAATTGGCAGTATGTAAAAATTGGTCAAATTCCATAAAATTAGTAAGTACTTGAAACTGAATTTGAAAATTGGGCTCCTCTTACAATTGTAGGTATAGAGTGCTAGAATGATGACTTTCATAACCTAAGGTGATCACCTGTCTAATCCTTGCCCTAATACTAAACTTAGAGAATAACCTAAACTACCTAATTTTATTGCCTTAAACTACGTGGCTCAGATAGAAGATGACAACTTGCTGGTATGAAGTCGTTGTTTGACCCAGAAGTCCAAAACAGGGAAATCTTGGGTAGGTATTTTCCGAAAGAAGGCTTGAATAGAAAGTCCCATTCAAAATAGCAGGATATAATTCCCCACGGAAGAGCCCCTAGAAAATAATTGAATATCCGCTGTAGGGTAGGTAGTCTAACCTTGCACATGGTATCGAAAAGAAACGAAAAAGTTCAATCACTTTATCCTTTTTGTACCTATCCTAAGTTTTACACAACGAAGTACGTACCAACTGATTGAGGCTGATGAAGGCATACAAAATGCTCGCAATAGTACAATGCAGAGGATCGCCAGAAAATACACAAGGCCTATAGGGTCCGAAAATGGTTTTCCAATAAAGGGAATTCAATAATTACTGCTGCAGTACACCAAAAATCCAAAGAAGAGTGAAAACTGCACAAAAAAGGCAAACTCGTGTCGCTCGTCACTAAAATTATCCTGCAGAGCAGTACAGGTCATCGCATTCCTAGACGAAGGGACACTGAGGAAGCTTCCGAACAATTGTACCTACCTTGATAAAAGAGTGAAGGCGAGAGGAGAGGAGGAGCCCAATTATAACGGTAAACTTTCCGATAAGCGGATTATTGCGATTACGGAATCGGCAGAACGGGATCCGTGCGACGGAAACTTTGGTCTGTTTATTATATAGCGAACTCGAGTAGGTGTAATAAAGTCGCAATTTCAAGTTGGTTTTTTTCAACTTCTGACAACGATTTCCGATAGATTTTTTCACGCTGAATCCAACGCCGTCAACAAAAATGTTCTACGACCTCTAGTTTTCGAGAAAAATCGATTTTTCCGTCGGAAAAGTCGCATTTTCAAGTTGGTTTTTTTCAACTTTTGACAACGATTTCCGATAGATTTTTTCACGCTGAATCCAACGCCGTCAACAAAAATGTTCTACGACCTCTAGTTTTCGAGAAAAATCGATTTTTCCATCGGAAAAGTCGCAATTTCAAGTTGGTTTTTTTCAACTTTTGACAACGATTTCCGATAGATTTTTTCACGCTGAATCCAACGCCGTCAACAAAAAAGTTCTACGACCTCTAGTTTTCGAGAAAAATCGATTTTTCCGTCGGAAAAGTCGCATTTTCAAGTTGGTTATTTTCAACTTTTGACAACGATTTCCGATAGATTTTTTCTCGCTGAATCCAACGCCGTCAACAAAAATGTTCTACGACCTCTAGTTTTCGAGAAAATTTGATTTTTCCGTCGGAAAAGTCGCAATTTCAAGTTGGTTTTTTTCAACTTTTGACAACGAGTCCCGATAGATTTTTTCACGCTGAATCCAACGCCGTCAACAAAAATGTTCTACGACCTCTAGTTTTCGAGAAAAATCGATTTTCCCGTCGGAAAAGTCGCAATTTCAAGTTGGTTTTTTTCAACTTCTGACAACGATTTCCGATAGATTTTTTCACGCTGAATCCAATGCCGTCAACAAAAATGTTCTACGACCTCTAGTTTTCGAGAAAAATCGATTTTTCCGTCGGAAAAGTCGCATTTTCAAGTTGGTTTTTTTCAACTTTTGACAACGATTTCCGATAGATTTTTCACGCTGAATCCAACGCCGTCAACAAAAATGTTCTACGACCTCTAGTTTTCGAGAAAAATCGATTTTTCCATCGGAAAAGTCGCAATTTCAAGTTGGTTTTTTTCAACTTTTGACAACGATTTCCGATAGATTTTTCACGCTGAATCCAACGCCGTCAACAAAATAGTTTTACGACCTCTAGTTTTCGAGAAAAATCGATTTTTCCGTCGGAAAAGTCGCATTTTCAAGTTGGTTATTTTCAACTTTTGACAACGATTTCCGATAGATTTTTTCTCGCTGAATCCAACGCCGTCAACAAAAATGTTCTACGACCTCTAGTTTTCGAGAAAATTTGATTTTTCCGTCGGAAAAGTCGCAATTTCAAGTTGGTTTTTTTCAACTTTTGACAACGAGTCCCGATAGATTTTTTCACGCTGAATCCAACGCCGTCAACAAAAATGTTCTACGACCTCTAGTTTTCGAGAAAAATAGATTTTTCCGTCGGAAAAGTCGCATTTTCAAGTTGGTTTTTTTCAACTTTTGACAACGATTTCCGATAGATTTTTTCACGCTGAATCCAACGCCGTCAACAAAAATGTTCTACGACCTCTAGTTTTCGAGAAAAATCGATTTTTCCGTCGGAAAAGTCGCATTTTCAAGTTGGTTTTTTTCAACTTTTGACAACGATTTCCGATAGATTTTTTCTCGCTGAATCCAACGCCGTCAACAAAAATGTTCTACGACCTCTAGTTTTCGAGAAAAATCGATTTTTCCGTCGGAAAAGTCGCAATTTCAAGTTGGTTTTTTTCAACTTCTGACAACGATTTCCGATAGATTTTTTCACGCTGAATCCAACGCCGTCAACAAAAATGTTCTACGACCTCTAGTTTTCGAGAAAAATCGATTTTTCCGTCGGAAAAGTCGCATTTTCAAGTTGGTTTTTTTCAACTTTTGACAACGATTTCCGATAGATTTTTTCACGCTGAATCCAACGCCGTCAACAAAAATGTTCTACGACCTCTAGTTTTCGAGAAAAATCGATTTTTCCGTCGGAAAAGTCGCAATTTCAAGTTGGTTTTTTTCAACTTTTGACAACGATTTCCGATAGATTTTTTCACGCTGAATCCAACGCCGTCAACAAAAATGTTCTACGACCTCTAGTTTTCGAGAAAAATCGATTTTTCCGTCGGAAAAGTCGCATTTTCAAGTTGGTTTTTTTCAACTTTTGACAACGATTTCCGATAGATTTTTTCATCGCTGAATCCAACGCCGTCAACAAAAATGTTCTACGACCTCTAGTTTTCGAGAAAAATTCGATTTTTCCGTCGGAAAAGTCGCAATTTCAAGTTGGTTTTTTTCAACTTTTGACAACGAGTCCGATAGATTTTTTCACGCTGAATCCAACGCCGTCAACAAAAATGTTCTACGACCTCTAGTTTTCGAGAAAAATCGATTTTCTCATCGGAAAAGTCGCAATTTCAAGTTGGTTTTTTTCAACTTCTGACAACGATTTCCGATAGATTTTTTCACGCTGAATCCAACGCCGTCAACAAAAATGTTCTACGACCTCTAGTTTTCGAGAAAAATCGATTTTTCCGTCGGAAAAGTCGCATTTTCAAGTTGGTTTTTTTCAACTTTTGACAACGATTTCCGATAGATTTTTTCACGCTGAATCCAACGCCGTCAACAAAAATGTTCTACGACCTCTAGTTTTCGAGAAAAATCGATTTTTCCATCGGAAAAGTCGCAATTTCAAGTTGGTTTTTTTCAACTTTTGACAACGATTTCCGATAGATTTTTTCACGCTGAATCCAACGCCGTCAACAAAATGTTCTACGACCTCTAGTTTTCGAGAAAAATCGATTTTTCCGTCGGAAAAGTCGCATTTTCAAGTTGGTTTTTTTCAACTTTTGACAACGATTTCCGATAGATTTTTTCACGCTGAATCCAACGCCGTCAACAAAAATGTTCTACGACCTCTAGTTTCCGAGAAATATCGATTTTCCATCGGAAAAGTCGCAATTTCAAGTTGGTTTTTTTCAACTTTTTACAACGATTTCCGATAGATTTTTTTACGCTGAATCCAACGCCGTCAACAAAAATGTTCTACGACCTCTAGTTTTCGAGAAAAATCGATTTTTCCGTCGGAAAAGTCGCATTTTCAAGTTGGTTTTTTTCAACTTTTGACAACGATTTCCGATAGATTTTTTCACGCTGAATCCAACGCCGTCAACAAAAATGTTCTACGACCTCTAGTTTTCGAGAAAAATCGATTTTTCCGTCGGAAAAGTCGCAATTTCAAGTTGGTTTTTTTCAACTTCTGACAACGATTTCCGATAGATTTTTTCACGCTGAATCCAACGCCGTCAACAAAAATGTTCTACGACCTCTAGTTTTCGAGAAAAATCGATTTTTCCGTCGGAAAAGTCGCATTTTCAAGTTGGTTTTTTTCAACTTTTGACAACGATTTCCGATAGATTTTTTCACGCTGAATCCAACGCCGTCAACAAAAATGTTCTACGACCTCTAGTTTTCGAGAAAAATCGATTTTTCCGTCGGAAAAGTCGCAATTTTCAAGTTGGTTTTTTTCAACTTTTGACAACGATTTCCGATAGATTTTTTCACGCTGAATCCAACGCCGTCAACAAAAATGTTCTACGACCTCTAGTTTTCGAGAAAAATCGATTTTTCCGTCGGAAAAGTCGCATTTTCAAGTTGGTTTTTTTCAACTTTTGACAACGATTTCCGATAGATTTTTTCACGCTGAATCCAACGCCGTCAACAAAAATGTTCTACGACCTCTAGTTTTCGAGAAAAATCGATTTTTCCGTCGGAAAAGTCGCATTTTCAAGTTGGTTTTTTTCAACTTTTGACAACGATTTCCGATAGATTTTTTCACGCTGAATCCAACGCCGTCAACAAAAATGTTCTACGACCTCTAGTTTTCGAGAAAAATCGATTTTTCCGTCGGAAAAGTCGCATTTCAAGTTGGTTTTTTTCAACTTTTGACAACGATTTCCGATAGATTTTTCACGCTGAATCCAACGCCGTCAACAAAAATGTTCTACGACCTCTAGTTTTCGAGAAAAATCGATTTTTCCGTCGGAAAAGTCGCATTTTCAAGTTGGTTTTTTTCAACTTTTGACAACGATTTCCGATAGATTTTTTCTACGCTGAATCCAACGCCGTCAACAAAAATGTTCTACGACCTCTAGTTTTCGAGAAAATTTGATTTTTCCGTCGGAAAAGTCGCAATTTCAAGTTGGTTTTTTTCAACTTTTGACAACGATTTCCGATAGATTTTTTCACGCTGAATCCAACGCCGTCAACAAAAATGTTCTACGACCTCTAGTTTTCGAGAAAAATCGATTTTTCCGTCGGAAAAGTCGCATTTTCAAGTTGGTTTTTTTCAACTTTTGACAACGATTTCCGATAGATTTTTTCACGCTGAATCCAACGCCGTCAACAAAAATGTTCTACGACCTCTAGTTTTCGAGAAAAATCGATTTTTCCGTCGGAAAAGTCGCATTTTCAAGTTGGTTTTTTTCAACTTTTGACAACGATTTCCGATAGATTTTTTCACGCTGAATCCAACGCCGTCAACAAAAATGTTCTACGACCTCTAGTTTTCGAGAAAAATCGATTTTTCCGTCGGAAAAGTCGCATTTTCAAGTTGGTTTTTTTCAACTTTTGACAACGATTTCCGATAGATTTTTTCACGCTGAATCCAACGCCGTCAACAAAAATGTTCTACGACCTCTAGTTTTCGAGAAAAATCGATTTTTCCGTCGGAAAAGTCGCATTTTCAAGTTGGTTTTTTTCAACTTTTGACAACGATTTCCGATAGATTTTTTCACGCTGAATCCAACGCCGTCAACAAAAATGTTCTACGACCTCTAGTTTTCGAGAAAAATCGATTTTTCCATCGGAAAAGTCGCAATTTCAAGTTGGTTTTTTTCAACTTTTGACAACGATTTCCGATAGATTTTTTCACGCTGAATCCAACGCCGTCAACAAAAATGTTCTACGACCTCTAGTTTTCGAGAAAAATCGATTTTTCCGTCGGAAAAGTCGCATTTCAAGTTGGTTATTTTCAACTTTTGACAACGATTTCCGATAGATTTTTCTCGCTGAATCCAACGCCGTCAACAAAAATGTTCTACGACCTCTAGTTTTCGAGAAAATTTGATTTTTCCGTCGGAAAAGTCGCAATTTCAAGTTGGTTTTTTTCAACTTTTGACAACGAGTCCCGATAGATTTTTTCACGCTGAATCCAACGCCGTCAACAAAAATGTTCTACGACCTCTAGTTTTCGAGAAAAATCGATTTTTCCGTCGGAAAAGTCGCATTTTCAAGTTGGTTTTTTTCAACTTTTGACAACGATTTCCGATAGATTTTTTCATCGCTGAATCCAACGCCGTCAACAAAAATGTTCTACGACCTCTAGTTTTCGAGAAAATCGATTTTTCCGTCGGAAAAGTCGCAATTTTCAAGTTGGTTTTTTTCAACTTTTGACAACGATTTCCGATAGATTTTTTCACGCTGAATCCAACGCCGTCAACAAAAATGTTCTACGACCTCTAGTTTTCGAGAAAAATCGATTTTTCCGTCGGAAAAGTCGCATTTTCAAGTTGGTTTTTTTCAACTTTTGACAACGATTTCCGATAGATTTTTTCACGCTGAATCCAACGCCGTCAACAAAAATGTTCTACGACCTCTAGTTTTCGAGAAAAATCGATTTTTCCGTCGGAAAAGTCGCATTTTCAAGTTGGTTTTTTTCAACTTTTGACAACGATTTCCGATAGATTTTTTCACGCTGAATCCAACGCCGTCAACAAAAATGTTCTACGACCTCTAGTTTTCGAGAAAAATCGATTTTTCCGTCGGAAAAGTCGCATTTTCAAGTTGGTTATTTTTCAACTTTGACAACGATTTCCGATAGATTTTTTCCTCGCTGAATCCAACGCCGTCAACAAAATGTTCTACGACCTCTAGTTTTCGAGAAAAATTGATTTTTCCGTCGGAAAAGTCGCATTTCAAGTTGGTTTTTTTCAACTTTTGACAACGATTTCCGATAGATTTTTTCACGCTGAATCCAACGCCGTCAACAAAAATGTTCTACGACCTCTAGTTTTCGAGAAAAATCGATTTTTCCGTCGGAAAAGTCGCAATTTCAAGTTGGTTTTTTCAACTTCTGACAACGATTTCCGATAGATTTTTTCACGCTGAATCCAATGCCGTCAACAAAAATGTTCTACGACCTCTAGTTTTCGAGAAAAAATCGATTTTTCCGTCGGAAAAGTCGCATTTTCAAGTTGGTTTTTTTCAACTTTTGACAACGATTTCCGATAGATTTTTTCACGCTGAATCCAACGCCGTCAACAAAATGTTCTACGACCTCTAGTTTTCGAGAAAAATCGATTTTTCCAGTCGGAAAGTCGCAATTTCAAGTTGGTTTTTTTTCAACTTTTGACAACGATTTCCGATAGATTTTTTCTACGCTGAATCCAACGCCGTCAACAAAAATGTTCTACGACCTCTAGTTTTCGAGAAAAATAGATTTTTCCGTCGGAAAAGTCGCATTTTCAAGTTGGTTTTTTCAACTTTTGACAACGATTTCCGATAGATTTTTTCACGCTGAATCCAACGCCGTCAACAAAAATGTTCTACGACCTCTAGTTTTTCGAGAAAAATCGATTTTCCCATCGGAAAAGTCGCAATTTCAAGTTGGTTTTTTTCAACTTTTGACAACGATTTCCGATAGATTTTTTCTCGCTGAATCCAACGCCGTCAACAAAAATGTTCTACGACCTCTAGTTT
>WIXP02000153.1:0-28215 GCA_009739505.2 Apolygus lucorum
TCATAATTCTATTTCTGCTAGATCCACACATGTAAATAACACTCCACAGAACACTTGCTTAGCTAGATCAAAACATTCAATGCCTTTCCGGTATTAATCCAATTGCCCTCCCGAGTCTTTATCCTCTATTTTCATCTATTAAAGTCTCCTCCAATTTAACTAATCCCTCATCTCCGTCTGTAAACTCCACTGCATCTAAACGCGACTCTGATAACGAACTCCACAAACTTTTAGAACACCTTTAATCAAATTGAAGAAACACCCTCTGCGCCCAAACTAACTCCAGACCAGCAGACAGCTGAGATATCTTCAATAAAACAACCCAAAGACTGATAGATGGTCGTTATGTAGTCGCTCTCCTCCCTTTTCCGGCACAATCCTAATCTATTAGGCGACACTAGAACAACAGCGCTACAATAGACTTTCCAAGCTGAAGGGAGAATGAAACGAAATCCTGAACTGCGAGAGGCATATAATCTGTTCATGAAGGATTATCTCTCTCAAGGGCACATGGAAATGGTAGATAGACCTCCACCGGTTGTCCCTACATATTATATGCCCCATCATGCAGTACATAGGCCAGGGGATCCACCAGAAAAGATAAGGGTAGTCTTCAACGCCTCGCAACCCTCTTCCACGGGTTACTCCCTGAACAATCTATTACTTCCGGGTCCCCGTCTGCAACTTGACGTAGGTGATGTCGTAACTCGATCTCCGCCTCGATCGTTATGTTTTCACTGCTGACATTCGTCAAATGGTCAGGCAAATCATGCATCACGACAACGATTCAAATTTCTTAGAATTTTGTGGAGATTCGACCCAAATGATCCCATCAAAGATTTCCGTCTTCGTACTGTAACATACGGTACTACAATCAGCTCCCTGGTTGTCAGGACGAGTACTCAAGATTTGGCTTCCGTTAATGAATCCTTCTACCCTAACGCTTCTAAAATATTAAGGGAAAGGGTCTACGTTGACGACATAAATGGTGGATCTGATTCTATTACTGAAACACTACAAATTCGGAACGAATTGTGTGAACTACTGTCTTCAGCTGTTTTAGAGCTTAGAAAGTGGGCAGCCAACCACCCAGACCTCTTACATGGCATTCCTAAATCTCACCTCCTCCCCACTTATGAAGCTCTAGAGTTTGATCTCGGTACGGATGATCACTGTAATACACCTCCGCTCAAATTACTAGGGTTATGTTGGGATCCTCTATCTGACGAGTTTCTTTTATAAATTATCCGATACAAAACCCGTTACGACAAAAACGAGAATTAGTATCCCAAATAGCGAGAATATACGATCCCCTTAGGTTGGTTGGCCCCAGTATAGTAAACTTAGGTATATCGCGCGACAGATAGTTCATGCCCACTTTTCATGGACTCGCCGTTACCTCTTGTATATCATAAATTCTTGGAACAAATACGTGCAGAACTCCCTTTACTAAGTAAACTCCGACTTCCAAGGCATATTCCAGCGTCCTCAGGCTCCATTTATTTGGTTGGGTTCGCCGATGCCTCAGAACGAGCATACGCATGCGTAGTCTATTAGTAGTAACCCAAAATTCCCAAAATTGGTCTCGACTGGTAGCATCTAAAGTAAAAATGTCCCCTATTGGCAAAAATACCCTTACAATCCCCAGACTAGAGTTGTGTGCCGCTCAATTATTATCTAAGCTCATCACTAAGGTCTCCCCATTATTCCCTAGTCTCGAGAAGAGTCACATTCTAGCATTTTCAGACTCAACAATCACATTATCATGGCTGACCGCTTCTCCGGCACCAATCTGGAAAACATTTGTAGGGAACAGAGTAGCTGAAACTCTCTCGCTCTTGCCTTCCAAACACTGGTTTCACATAGGTACCTCTCAGAACCCTGCTGACTGCGCTTCTCGAGGGCTAACTCCTTCAGAGCTTATACAACACCCACTTTGGAAAGAAGGCCCCGAATGGATCAAATATCCTCCCTTTGATTGGCCTCTTATCAGAGTTCGCCCTGAACTAGCTAATCCTGATGTCTCGTTAGAAGTCCGAGCCAACCAGCCGATTTCACTAGTTTACTACTCCCTTATTCGATGATACATTCCATTGCCTAGAATCCCGCCACTCATCATACAGATCTCTTCGAAATACTACCGGGTGGATATTGAGATTCATTCAAAAGGCTCGGCAGAAATCTTCTACTACTATCCGCCAGTCTCGTTTTCATCTCCTCACAGTAATCCTGCCTCGAAAATCTATCTCCTCATTTATTCAAACATATGTACCCCCACTAACAGTAGTAGAAACCAACGGGGCGGAAAAACTCTGATTCGGCGAGCTCAAACCCACTGTCTAGGACCTCAAATTGAGGAAGCAAAATCAGGAAATATTAAAACTCATCTAGGAAAATCCTTGTCTTATTTTATCGATACTTCAGATAATATATTGAGAGTCGGTGGACGATTAGCCAGTTCTCATTTGGAATACGATTCTAGACAATCCAATGCTCCTCCCGTCTCACCACCCACTCACTGACCTCTTGATAAATGAAGCGCACATTTCTAATCTACATACCGGCCCCTCTTCAACATTAGCCTTCTTGCGTAGAAAATATTGGATTGTGGATGGAAAAAGAGTAGTAAGAAGGCGTTTATCAGGTTGTAACAAATGTTTTACATTCCGTCCTATACCGTTTCAGCCACCTATGGGTCAACTCCCTTCCACTAGGACGCGACCTGTGGCTGCATTTCATACTGTTGGTGTGGATTATGCTGGTCCTTTCTTACTCACAACTTCGTTCCGAACATCGCCTCGTATAACCTCAATATCGCAGAGATCACGAAAAGCCTATTTAGTAGTCTTTGTATGCTTCACTACCAAAGCGGTACACTTGGAATTTGCCACATCGCTCTCCACTCCATCGTTCATAGCAGCTTTTAGGAGATTTTGCGACCGCAGGGGAAATCCTAGTGAGGTTTATTCCGATAATGGCACAAATTTCGTAGGTGCCGCTGAAGAACTCCGTCGTCTTCGTTCCCTCCTTTCTTCCACAGATCATCGATCTGCAGTCACTCGAGAAAGTCTCTCTAACGGTACTCAGTGGCATTTTATTCCTCCAGCCGCTCCACATTTTGGTGGTCTATGGGAGGCAGCAGTCAAATCCGCGAAGAGACTACTTAGGTCAGGATTACGAGGGCAAATTCTAACCCTGGAATGTTTCATATCACTACTTACAAGAGTAGAAGCGATTCTCAATTCACGCCCTCTTGTAGGGATGTCAACTTCTCCAGACGATCTACAATTTCTCACTCCCGGACATTTCTTGATTCTACGTCCAATCAATGACCAAGCCCTTCCTTCCATTGCTGAACCACCTCTACAGTCCGATAATACTCTTGATGATAGTCGTACGCTAGGACCTCGTTACAAACACGTTATACAACTTTCTCGGGCATTTTGGAAACGTTGGACGGTCGAATACCTCACGACTTTGCAACAAAAACAAAAATGGTGCAATTCCCGTAATGGTATCCAACCCACCCCTGGTCAAGTAGTAATGATAATTGATTCCGGGACTCCAACAACTGAGTGGCGACTTGGGCGAATTTCCAACATAATCACAGATCGTTATGGTGTGGCACGTTCTGCAGAGGTAGCAACATCTACTGGGATTATCACCCGTCCTGTTCGTAAACTATGTCCTCTACCCAGTCAATAGCCATTGCTCCTTGCAGTTATATGGAGGTTGCTGCCGTCCCCGGGGGCAGTATGTTTCGAGCATCAGCTCAAAAATATGTGCTAGAACAGTTAGTTTTTGGGGTTTTTCACGCGGCTACCTGGTCGCTGTCAACGTACCATTGGGTGCCAATCCCTTTGTCTACTTCAGCTCAGTAATCTTTTCAACTTTCCCACGCATTCCGTCTTAACCATCACCGAATCCTCATCACAGTATATCCCTTCACAATACCTGTCAATTCTCTCTTTCAACTCCCAATACCAGCCAGAATATTTTTCCCACCAAGGGTTTTCCCCAAGCCTTTTTCCCACCATTCACCACGATACCCCCTCTTGCCATGTACCATCAGAACTTTGGAGGTGGATGTTGATTTTAGCTTCACTTCGCTTTCAGTGTTCAAACCATACAGTCCACTGCTTATATTCATATCTACAATTCTAAGTCCGGTGTATACCAATGTGTATCAAAATGCTGTTTGTGTAATAGTATTCGTGTAAATAGTAGTTTTAGTTTTCGTCAATACAATCATCTATAATTTCCATACACGTCTTCTTTGTCTCATTTTACCCGTGCTCTGAGCACACCTCACATATGACGAACGACATTGGAAGTGATATTCCTTTGTTCATGAACCGCCTCAACTACAAAGAAGCCGCCGATAATCAAAGGAATATACTAATGATAACCCATAACCAATCACTACCTCACATATGACTTGATAAACGTTATTGAAAGTCAAATTCTTTTGTACTTAGTCCGCCTCAACTTCAAAGAGACCGCCGATAGAACAAAGGAATGGACCTATGATAATACATAACCACTGTTCACCTCACATATGACGAACGACATTGGAAGTGATATTCCTTTGTTCATGAACCGCCTCAACTACAAAGAAGCCGCCGATAATCAAAGGAATATACTAATGATAACCCATAACCAATCACTACCTCACATATGACTTGATAAACGTTATTGAAAGTCAATTTCTTTTGTACTTAGTCCGCCTCGACTTCAAAGAGACCGCCGATAGAACAAAGGAATGGACCTATGATAATACATAATCACTGTCCACCTCACATATGAAGAACGAAACTGGAAGTGATATTCCTTTATACATGAACCGCCTCAACATCAAAGAAGCCGCCGATATTCAAAGGAATAGACTAATGATAACCCAGAACCAATCACCACCTCACAAATGACTTGATAAACGTTATTGCAAGTCAAATTCTTTTGTACTCAGTCCGACTCAATATCAAAGAGACCGCCGATAGAACAAAGGAATGGACGTATGAAAATACATAACCACTGTCCATCTCACATATGACGAACGACATTGGAAGTGATATTCCTTTGTTCATGAACCGCCTCAACTACAAAGAAGCCGCCGATAATCAAAGGAATATACTAATGATAACCCAGAACCAATCACTACCTCACATATGACTTGATAAACGTTTTAAAAGTCAAATTCTTTTGTACTTAGTCCGCCTCAACTTCAAAGAGACCGCCGATAGAACAAAGGAATGGACCTATGATAATACATAACCACTGTCCAACTCACATATGAAGAACGAAATTGGAAATGATATTCCTTTGTACATGAACCGCCTCAACATCAAAGAAGCCGCCGATAATCAAAGGAATAGACTAATGATAACCCATAACCAATCACTACCTCACATATGACTTGATAAACGTTATTGAAAGTCAAATTCTTTTGTACTTAGTCCGCCTCAACTTCAAAGAGACCGCCGATAGAACAAAGGAATGGACCTATGATAATACATAACCACTGTCCAACTCACATATGAAGAACGAAATTGGAAGTGATATTCCTTTGTACATGAACCGCCTCAACATCAAAGAAGCCGCCGATAATCAAAGGAATAGACTAATGATAACCCAGAACCAATCACCACCTCACAAATGACTTGATAAACGTTATTGCAAGTCAAATTCTTTTGTACTCAGTCCGACTCAATATCAAAGAGACCGCCGATAGAACAAAGGAATGGACGTATGAAATACATAACCACTGTCCACCTCACATATGACGAACGAATGTTGGAAGTGATATTCCTTTGTACATGAACCGCCTCAACATCAAAGAAGCCGCCGATGATCAAAGGAATAGACTAATTGATAACCCAGAACCAATCACCACCTCACAAATGACTTGATAAACGTTATTGCAAGTCAAATTCTTTTGTACTCAGTCCGACTCAATATCAAAGAGACCGCCGATAGAACAAAGGAATGGACGTATGAAAATACATAACCACTGTCCACCTCACATATGACGAACGACATTGGAAGTGATATTCCTTTGTTCATGAACCGCCTCAACTACAAAGAAGCCGCCGATAATCAAAGGAATATACTAATGATAACCCAGAACCAATCACTACCTCACATATGACTTGATAAACGTTATTGAAAGTCAAATTCTTTTGTACTTAGTCCGCCTCAACTTCAAAGAGACCGCCGATAGAACAAAGGAATGGACCTATGATAATACATAACCACTGTCCAACTCACATATGAAGAACGAAATTGGAAGTGATATTCCTTTGTTCATGAACCGCCTCAACTACAAAGAAGCCGCCGATAATCAAAGGAATATACTAATGATAACCCATAACCAATCACTACCTCACATATGACTTGATAAACGTTATTGAAAGTCAAATTCTTTTGTACTTAGTCCGCCTCAACTTCAAAGAGACCGCCGATAGAACAAAGGAATGGACCTATGATAATACATAACCACTGTCCACCTCACATATGAAGAACGAAATTGGAAGTGATATTCCTTTGTACATGAACCGCCTCAACATCAAAGAAGCCGCCGATAATCAAAGGAATAGACTAATGATAACCCAGAACCAATCACCACCTCACAAATGACTTGATAAACGTTATTGCAAGTCAAATTCTTTTGTACTCAGTCCGACTCAATATCAAAGAGACCGCCGATAGAACAAAGGAATGGACGTATGAAAATACATAACCACTGTCCACCTCACATATGACGAACGACATTGGAAGTGATATTCCTTTGTTCATGAACCGCCTCAACATCAAAGAAGCCGCCGATAATCAAAGGAATAGACTAATGATAACCCAGAACCAATCACCTACCTCACATATGACTTGATAAACGTTATTGCAAGTCAAATTATTTTGTACTCAGTCCGACTCAATTCAAAGAGACCGCCGATAGAACAAAGGAATGGACCTATGATAATACATAACCACTGTTCACCTCACATATGACGAACGAAATTGGAAGTGATATTCCTTTGTACATGAACCGCCTCAACATCAAAGAAGCCGCCGATGATCAAAGGAATAGACTATTGATAACCCAGAACCAATCACCACCTCACAAATGACTTGATAAACGTTATTGCAATTCAAATTCTTTTGTACTCAGTCCGACTCAATATCAAAGAGACCGCCGATAGAACAAAGGAATGGACGTATGAAAATACATAACCACTGTCCACCTCACATATGACGAACGACATTGGAAGTGATATTCCTTTGTTCATGAACCGCCTCAACTACAAAGAAGCCGCCGATAATCAAAGGAATATACTAATGATAACCCATAACCAATCACTACCTCACATATGACTTGATAAACGTTATTGAAAGTCAAATTCTTTTGTACTTAGTCCGCCTCAACTTCAAAGAGACCGCCGATAGAACAAAGGAATGGACCTATGATAATACATAACCACTGTCCAACTCACATATGAAGAACGAAATTGGAAGTGATATTCCTTTGTACATGAACCGCCTCAACATCAAAGAAGCCGCCGATAATCAAAGGAATAGACTAATGATAACCCAGAACCAATCACCACCTCACAAATGACTTGATAAACGTTATTGCAAGACAAATTCTTTTGTACTCAGTCCGACTCAATATCAAAGAGACCGCCGATAGAACAAAGGAATGGACGTATGATAATACATAACCACTGTCCACCTCACATATGACGAACGACATTGGAAGTGATATTCCTTTGTACATGAACCGCCTCAACTACAAAGAAGCCGCCGATAATCAAAGGAATATACTAATGATAACCCATAACCAATCACTACCTCACATATGACTTGATAAACGTTTTGAAAGTCAAATTCTTTTGTACTTAGTCCGCCTCAACTTCAAAGAGACCGCCGATAGAACAAAGGAATGGACCTATGATAATACATAACCACTGTCCACCTCACATATGACGAACGAATTGGAAGTGATATTCCTTTGTACATGAACCGCCTCAACTACAAAGAAGCCGCCGATAATCAAAGGAATATACTAATGATAACCCATAACCAATCACTACCTCACATATGACTTGATAAACGTTATTGAAAGTCAATTCTTTTGTACTTAGTCCGCCTCGACTTCAAAGAGACCGCCGATAGAACAAAGGAATGGACCTATGATAATACATAACCACTGTCCACCTCACATATGAAGAACGAAATTGGAAGTGATATTCCTTTGTACATGAACCGCCTCAACATCAAAGAAGCCGCCGATATTCAAAGGAATAGACTAATGATAACCCAGAACCAATCACCACCTCACAAATGACTTGATAAACGTTATTGCAAGTCAAATTCTTTTGTACTCAGTCCGACTCAATATCAAAGAGACCGCCGATAGAACAAAGGAATGGACGTATGATAATACATAACCACTGTCCACCTCACATATGACGAACGACATTGGAAGTGATATTCCTTTGTTCATGAACCGCCTCAACTACAAAGAAGCCGCCGATAATCAAAGGAATATACTAATGATAACCCAGAACCAATCACTACCTCACATATGACTTGATAAACGTTATTGAAAGTCAAATTCTTTTGTACTTAGTCCGCCTCAACTTCAAAGAGACCGCCGATAGAACAAAGGAATGGACCTATGATAATACATAACCACTGTCCACCTCACATATGAAGAACGAAATTGGAAGTGATATTCCTTTGTACATGAACCGCCTCAACATCAAAGAAGCCGCCGATAATCAAAGGAATAGACTAATGATAACCCAGAACCAATCACCACCTCACAAATGACTTGATAAACGTTATTGCAAGTCAAATTCTTTTGTACTCAGTCCGACTCAATATCAAAGAGACCGCCGATAGAACAAAGGAATGGACGTATGAAAATACATAACCACTGTCCACCTCACATATGACGAACGACATTGGAAGTGATATTCCTTTGTTCATGAACCGCCTCAACTACAAAGAAGCCGCCGATAATCAAAGGAATATACTAATGATAACCCATAACCAATCACTACCTCACATATGACTTGATAAACGTTATTGAAAGTCAAATTCTTTTGTACTTAGTCCGCCTCAACTTCAAAGAGACCGCCGATAGAACAAAGGAATGGACCTATGATAATACATAACCACTGTCCACCTCACATATGACGAACGACATTGGAAGTGATATTCCTTTGTTCATGAACCGCCTCAACTACAAAGAAGCCGCCGATAATCAAAGGAATATACTAATGATAACCCATAACCAATCACTACCTCACATATGACTTGATAAACGTTATTGAAAGTCAATTCTTTTGTACTTAGTCCGCCTCGACTTCAAAGAGACCGCCGATAGAACAAAGGAATGGACCTATGATAATACATAACCACTGTCCACCTCACATATGACGAACGAAATTGGAAGTGATATTCCTTTGTACATGAACCGCCTCAACATCAAAGAAGCCGCCGATAATCAAAGGAATAGACTAATGATAACCCAGAACCAATCACCACCTCACAAATGACTTGATAAACGTTATTGCAAGTCAAATTCTTTTGTACTCAGTCCGACTCAATATCAAAGAGACCGCCGATAGAACAAAGGAATGGACGTATGAAAATACATAACCACTGTCCATCTCACATATGACGAACGACATTGGAAGTGATATTCCTTTGTTCATGAACCGCCTCAACTACAAAGAAGCCGCCGATAATCAAAGGAATATACTAATGATAACCCAGAACCAATCACTACCTCACATATGACTTGATAAACGTTTTTGAAAGTCAAATTCTTTTGTACTTAGTCCGCCACAACTTCAAAGAGACCGCCGAAAGAACAAAGGAATGGACCTATGATAATACATAACCACTGTCCAACTCACATATGAAGAACGAAATTGGAAATGATATTCCTTTGTACATGAACAGCCTCAACATCAAAGAAGCCGCCGATAATCAAAGGAATAGACTAATGATAACCCAGAACCAATCACTACCTCACATATGACTTGATAAACGTTTTAGAAAGTAAAATTCTTTTGTACTTAGTCCGCCTCAACTTCAAAGAGACCGCCGATAGAACAAAGGAATGGACCTATGATAATACATAACCACTGTTCACCTCACATATGACGAACGACATTGGAAGTGATTTTCCTTTGTTCATGAACCGCCTCAACTACAAAGAAGCCGCCGATAATCAAAGGTATATACTAATGATAACCCATAACCAATCACTACCTCACATATGAATTGATAAACGTTATTGAAAGTCAAATTCTTTTGTACTTAGTCCGCCTCAACTTCAAAGAGACCGCCGATAGAACAAAGGAATGGACCTATGATAATACATAACCACTGTCCAACTCACATATGAAGAACGAAATTGGAAGTGATATTCCTTTGTACATGAACCGCCTCAACATCAAAGAAGCCGCCGATAATCAAAGGAATAGACTAATGATAACCCAGAACCAATCACCACCTCACAAATGACTTGATAAACGTTATTGCAAGTCAAATTTTTTTGTACTCAGTCCGACTCAATATCAAAGAGACCGCCGATAGAACAAAGGAATGGACGTATGAAAATACATAACCACTGTCCACCTCACATATGACGAACGATGTTGGAAGTGACATTCCTTTGTACATGAACCGCCTCAATATCAAAGAAGCCGCCGATGATCAAAGGAATAGACTATTGATAACCCAGAACCAATCACCACCTCACAAATGACTTGATAAACGTTATTGCAAGTCAAATTCTTTTGTACTCAGTCCGACTCAATATCAAAGAGACCGCCGATAGAACAAAGGAATGGACGTATGAAAATACATAACCACTGTCCACCTCAATTATGACGAACGACATTGGAAGTGATATTCCTTTGTTCATGAACCGCCTCAACTACAAAGAAGCCGCCGATAATCAAAGGAATATACTAATGATAACCCATAACCAACACTACCTCACATATGACTTGATAAACGTTATTGAAAGTCAAATTCTTTTGTACCCAGTCTGGGCGGAATGGGAGGGGATACACTTCGTGCTATCCAATTTCCCAGATTCCTTGAATTCCAAAAGGAATGAAAAAAGCTAAATGGTTAAATTGCTCTGAAGGACCACTGGAATTAAAGGATTCCAGACCTGAAGGGTTGAATTTGTTGAACTAAATTTTGAGTACTGAATTTTATGAGTGTGTGAGCAGAGGTTCGAAATGAGAAGATTCTATTGAAAAGGTTGTAAAGATACGTGTATTATTTTGATAGACAACGAATAAGACCCCTACCTATGGCCATAGGAATAATTTTATTTAATTGCGGTACCTTGTAGTATCTGAGGTGGGTTTCGGTCCGTGAAGGGCGGTCGTCGACGCCGTTGCGGTCGGAGGCGGCGGCAGAACACGTGGAAAGGCCTTTTTGGAAGGCAGCCTTCTCCAAGGGGAAATCCAACGTCGTCGGCGCTCCTTTTCGGGGTGAAAACAGCACCACAGGTCCAGATAGTGATGGCCAAGGCTTCGTACAAGGTAGGATATCTTCCGAGTAAAACGATCGGAGATGAGGGTTTATGAAACGTTGTAAAAAGCAAAAAAAAAAAAGGCGTAAAAGGTGAGACGAGAGAGCAGCTTCGAACAAGGGCATTTGTAGTAATGGCGAATTCACCGCGGAAGATGGTCCAGCTTTTGCGGGAGGCTGTGATGCCCTGACAACAGATGATCTGTGCAGTCCAGCCAACCAGCCGGCAACAAAGGCGCTAGACGGGGAGCTCCGAAGGCGAGTGTGAAGGGGGCTCGCACGGAGAAGGTTCCTTGCTTTTTCTCGGGCGCAGTTGGTAAACCCGGATCAGGATGCGTGCGGTCCCTCTGCGCCGATCGCCCGTGGTCACTGTCCGCTCGTGTAAGAGTGGGGATCGCGAATTTTCACAACGGGAACGCCTGTTCTGTCCATACTCCCCCCAAATTCGCGATTTAACAACGAGAATAATAGGTACAAGTGTCTATACACAAAATATAAAGGGCCTATCACCATCAAAATATAAATTGCCTAATACAATCAAAATATAAATTGCCTAATACATTTAAAATATAAATTGCCTAATACATTTAAAGGCATTAATAATGAAGAAAGAACGAGAGAACAATAAACAATTGGTACAACAAATATTTCTGCATATATAACTATAGAGCATGATTAATTGGTAGAGGGAGGACATTGACAACTGAACGCTTATACCGTCCACGAGAAGTCTGGAGTGTTACCACTCGTACCACTTTATCAGAACCAGGATGCGTCTCAACTATCCTGGCCAATGGCCAGTATGTGGGCGGAGTCTTCAAGTCTTTTAGCAGGACCACATCACCTACGTGGAGATTGGGAGTGTGTTTCAACCACTTCGAGCGCACCTGTAACGAAGAGAGGTACTCATCCTTCCATCTTGTCCAAAAATGCTGAGTTCGTTCCCGCATTAGCTGCCAGCGATTCAAGCGGTTCATAGGTATTTCCGTGAAGTCGGGCTCAGGTAGGCAATTTATCGGCTGTCCTATGAGAAAGTGTCCAGGGGTTAGGGTTTCCAGGTCCTCTGGACTTTCCGACACAGGTTGAAGAGGTCGTGAGTTCATTATGCCTTCCACCTTGACAAACATGGTTGATAGTTCCACCTCGGTGAATGGTTGGTTGCCGAATACTTTGTACAAGAGGGTTTTTGTCAGTTTGATAAGGGACTCCCAAGGTCCACCCATATGTGGTGAATTTGGAGGATTGAAATTCCATTTAACATTCAAATGTGAAGTATGGGTAGCAATGGTTTCTTGGTTTGAAGGTTTATTAAACCAGTTATAAATTTCCTGGATGTAATTTGTGGCACCAATAAAGTTTGTTCCACAATCTGAGTACATATTGGCTGGTAGACCTCTTCGGGACGAAAAACGGTCGAACGCATCCAGAAATGATTCCACTGACAGGCCAGTCGCGAGCTCTAAGTGCACAGCACGTGATGCCAGACATGTGAACAAGCAAAGATATGCTTTTACAGTGCCAGATTTTCGGTTGGCTGAGATTCGACATACAAATGGGCCAGCAAAATCGACTCCACAATTGATGAAGGGACGCACGCTGTTAAACCTTGAAGCTGGTAGATTACCCATGAATGGAGTGACAACAGCAGCAGCAAAACGAACGCAAGTGACACACTTGGATTTATGCCACCTTATGAGGTTTCTTGCACGAGGAACCCAATACTTCTGCCGCAAGAAGGCGAGTAATGCGGTAGGTCCTGCGTGATTATTGCTTCGATGGAGGTAATCGATAATAATATTGGTTAGATGAGATCTGGATGGCAAGAGTATAGGAAATTTATGGTCCGAAGGCAGAGGAGCATTTGCCAAACGGCCACCAACTCTGATCAAGCCAGTTGCATCCAAGAATACAGATAACATTTTCAATTCAGATGGAATTTTTTCCACACAACCATTGAACATCTCAGGATAATAATGAAGTTGTGCAAGACGAATGCAATGCTGTTCAGCTCTGCTAAACTCCAATGCAGATACTGGACCCCGGTGTCTCCGACGTCTCCTGCGCTTAGGTATACGAGCATTGTGAATAAACCTCTTCTCATATGCAAATACTCTAATTAGACGAGGAAATGATGAAAAACGCTCAATTACATCGAGGATACATGGCTTACTGACAGTGGCGAGAACGACAGGTTTTATAGGCTTCAATTCTGGAACATTGTTTGGTACTTCTAACTCTTGAGAAATTGGCCAGTCAACAATCGGTTGACAACACCATTCCGGTCCGTGCCACCAAAGATTGTGGTTAAGCAGGTTAGAAGGTAAAGTTCCTCGAGAACCGACGTCTGCTGGATTGTCCACGCCTCGAATATGATGCCACCACGAAGACTGAGTCGTATCCATCACTTGCATAACTCGATTTCCCACGAAGGTCATGAGCTGATGAGGCGGAGTCTTCAACCATGCCAGCACAATAGTAGAGTTTAATGAAAAACCGCCTTTGGCGAGAAGATTGACGAGATCAGATTTCAACGCAGAAATTTCTTCGATTGAGTCAGCACCAAAAATGCAGTCATCGACGTAGGTACTCTCTAGCAGAATATTCGCAGCAGCAGGAAAAGTATGACCTTCATCCAAGGCAAGTTGATGTAGAACTCGAATCGCCTGGAAAGGTGAACTCTTTAAGCCATAGGTAACAGTATTCAATTCGTAGAATTGCAGAGGATCACTGGGTTCAAACCTCCAAACAATTTGCTGGAACTTCCTATCTTCTGGCTTGACCCAAATTTGCCTAAACATTTTCACCAGATCACAAGAAATGATGTACTTGGATCGTCGGAACTTCAGGACAACACTGCAGATGTCTGCTTGTAGTTTAGGACCAGCATACAAATGGTCATTGAGGGACCCAGATGCTGACCTAAAGCTGGCATCAAATACCACACGGATTTTACGAGTGCCATCAGGCTCCAGTTTATAAACAGGGTGGTGTGGAATGACATACGAAGGATCACAAGATGCAATGCTCATGTGACCTAGATTGAGGTATTCCCTAATGAACTGAGAATAATCCTGTTTAAGCTGCTGATCCTTAGAAAATTTAGACTCCAATGCATAAAAACGACTCATGGCTCTGCTGATGTTTGGAACTATAGTTGAAGATGATGGTTTTATAGGTAAGGAGACTATATATCTGCCAGACTGATCTCTCGAGTGATGCTCAAGAAAATGATCCTCACATGCTTTGTCCTCCGGTGATATAGTAGATATATTTAGTGGTTCTTCCACCGTCCAAAAGCGTTCTATCAGGCGAGCTGTGTCGGAGATTGAGAGCAACGAGACAGTGCCGTCAGAAGCTGAATTACAAGAAAATTTACCCATGACTGTGAAACCAAAAATAGTGTCCACCAGCCTTGGACCATGTTCAAAAAGAATTATTGGAGAACCAGTGACGACCTCAGCATATAAATCTGCTCCGATGAGGAATGAAATAGGTAGTGATTCCGTAAACTGATGATCGCTCAAGTTATAGGATTGGTAATCTTCCCACATGGAGGAGTGCAAAGATTCCAAAGGTAGAGGCGGTGTTATTGTTGGCATAACGATCGCCTCAGTCTCCAGGAGTGCAATGGAAGACCGTGGTAAGAACGAAATGGGAACCTTCCCAGATATATTCCTGAGGTGTGTAGAATTTACACCACATATTGCACCAGAAAATGGACGAGTCGACTTACCAAGACGTTTGACGCAGTCTTGAGTAATGAAAGACCATTGAGAACCGTTATCGAGGACTCCTCGAAAAACATGAGGCTGGCCATTGACATCGAGAATACGAGCTGTCACTGTGCCGAGCAAGACACCCTGTTGATTTCCAGACGTGTTAGCACCGACGAACGACGAAGAACCAGCATTCGATGAATCAAGAACTGAAGGGTCTTGAGAGCCTTTTGGGACAGAAGATGAGAGATTAGATCCTGATGCAGTAGGTAGATGCAGCAAAGTATTATGTTTTCCTTTACAGTCACGACATGTAAAGTTTGATTTACAATCCTTAGTTTTATGATTTATATTTAAACAATTCCTACATCCTGGGAACTTCCTCAGCATGTCCAAGCGTTGTGATGGAGAACCTTGCTTGAAAGTAGTGCAATGGTTCAATTTGTGTGCGTTCTTACACACAAAACAAGAAAAATTAGGTAATTGCTGATTTCTATTGAAGGAAGGTATGGTACTCGAAGATGCTTCTGTAGTTAGCATAGCATGACTAGAAGTTTTTGGTTTGAAGTTATTTGGTGCAAATCGTCTTGAAGAGGTAGACTGCTGAGAGTTAAGTGGTGTTTGGGATTTAGATTGAGACCTGTTGGCTTCCTCTGTCATCCTGAGAGCATGACAGCGGTCTTGAATGAAATCACGCAAGGTGGTGAATTTAGGGAAAACATCAGCTTTCATGGTTAATTCAAAGGCTTCCCTAGAGCGGGAATCTAGACTGCGCAGAGCTATCTCACAGAGAAGGTATTCTTCAAAATTTGGAATAGCTAAATTTTGAAGAGAGCTGATAGTCTCAGTAACGTTAGATAGGTAACACTGCAAAGACTCTGCATCAGATTTATTGTTGGATTTGAAAGAGAGCAATTTATCAATATAGTTACAAGCTAACTTGCGCTTGTTATCATATACTTTACATAAGGCTTCCCAAGCTTGGTTAAAATTGTTTTCCAAAACTGGGACATGCTTAATGGTATCCAAAGCTGGACCCTCTAGGAATGAAATGAGGTAATGGAAGCGTTCCGCATCTGACAGGCTAGCATCTTGCTGGATCAAGGAAACATACATTTGCTTAAAGGTAGGCCAAAGCGAAATGTCACCTTTGAACATCTTGATGTTGATCTTTGGTAAAATTGCACGAGGTCTAGAAACACCTTGTTCTGCTCCAGACAAGTTGTGAGGTGTGCTACTTAAATTGGGAATCCCACTATTGAATAGCTGCACGCCATAACCCTGTGCATCATAATAATTAAGCTTTACCTCATCATAATAAACAGTGTCGGTATCTGTAGGAAAATCGTATGAGTGTTCCTCGGCGTAGTCCAGAGCAGCTTCCCAAGTTTTCTCAAACATTTCAAACCGTTTGTCCAGAGAGTTAAACATACCTCTGAAAACATTCCGATCAGCTAAGGATGAAATAGATGCAAAACCTTTAGCTCTGATTGCGATGATCTCATTTCCCAACGATTTGATATTCCGCTGAATTTTATTATACCCTCTAACTGTCACACCACCGACAGCTCCTCCTCCAGGTTCACCAGTACTAGTCATGATGAGTATGAAGAAAGTGGAAAATTAATCGGTATAGTTATACGCTCAAATTTGTCAGAATATCCAACTACCTACATAAAAAATTATATGCAGAAATATTGTAATTAATAGTTGCTAATATTAACAACAAAATAATAGATAATGTGCAAAATTGTTGCAACAAATATAAATATGTAATATTGTTCCAAATTCTGAACAGATAATCGAAGGTAGTACCTATGTGTAGGTGAGATCACAGATGCAACACCTCTGCAACACGATAGATATAGATATAAATAGGATCACAGATCACAAATGTAGTACTTATCACGGATAAGATACTTATCACAGTTTCAGTGGTAACTAACACTGTTTTGATGGCAAACAGATTAGATATTTATTATAAATAGACAAAAAAATATATACTTAAGTTCAAAAGGACTTGAAAATTATTTGACCACCTCAAGTTGAAGATGTGTCAAGAATTTTATTTGGTAGGTACCCAAGGATGAATTACATCCAGTGCAATGGGTAAGTATTTGAAAGAAAGCAACTAGATATGTGCTTATTCAAGAAAAAAGCCTATTGTTCTCTGCCTAGCTCGTCTGCTCACAAGATAAGTAGGTACTCAGTTCAATTAATAATCAAGATAAGGTACTAATTAAATCACTAGGAACAATTTTATGATCACTAAAGCCTATTTTATGGTCGCTGATACAATTCGGAAACGCTAGGATCAAGAATCTATTTTATGAAATACCATAAATAATAAATACCATACCATAAATGGTTGCTGATTCAAATCCGGACTCGGTGGACCAAGAATGGGCGGAATGGGAGGGGATACACTTCGTGCTATCCAATTTCCCAGATTCCTTGAATTCCAAAAGGAATGAAAAAAGCTAAATGGTTAAATTGCTCTGAAGGACCACTGGAATTAAAGGATTCCAGACCTGAAGGGTTGAATTTGTTGAACTAAATTTTGAGTACTGAATTTTATGAGTGTGTGAGCAGAGGTTCGAAATGAGAAGATTCTATTGAAAAAGGTTGTAAAGATACGTGTATTATTTTGATAGACAACGAATAAGACCCCTACCTATGGCCATAGGAATAATTTTATTTAATTGCGGTACCTTGTAGTATCTGAGGTGGGTTTCGGTCCGTGAAGGGCGGTCGTCGACGCCGTTGCGGTCGGAGGCGGCGGCAGAACACGTGGAAAGGCCTTTTTGGAAGGCAGCCTTCTCCAAGGGGAAATCCAACGTCGTCGGCGCTCCTTTTCGGGGTGAAAACAGCACCACAGGTCCAGATAGTGATGGCCAAGGCTTCGTACAAGGTAGGATATCTTCCGAGTAAAACGATCGGAGATGAGGGTTTATGAAACGTTGTAAAAAGCAAAAAAAAAAGGCGTAAAAGGTGAGACGAGAGAGCAGCTTCGAACAAGGGCATTTGTAGTAATGGCGAATTCACCGCGGAAGATGGTCCAGCTTTTGCGGGAGGCTGTGATGCCCTGACAACAGATGATCTGTGCAGTCCAGCCAACCAGCCGGCAACAAAGGCGCTAGACGGGGAGCTCCGAAGGCGAGTGTGAAGGGGGCTCGCACGGAGAAGGTTCCTTGCTTTTTCTCGGGCGCAGTTGGTAAACCCGGATCAGGATGCGTGCGGTCCCTCTGCGCCGATCGCCCGTGGTCACTGTCCGCTCGTGTAAGAGTGGGGATCGCGAATTTTCACAACGGGAACGCCTGTTCTGTCCACAGTCCGCCTTAACTTCAAAGAGACCGCCGATAGAACAAAGGAATGGACCTATGATAATACATTACCCTGTCCAACTCACATATGAAGAACGAAATTGGAAGTGATATTCCTTTGTACATGAACCGCCTCAACATCAAAGAAGCCGCCGATAATCAAAGGAATAGACTAATGATAACCCAGAACCAATCACCACCTCACAAATGACTTGATAAACGTTATTGCAAGTCATATTCTTTTGTACTCAGTCCGACTCAATATCAAAGAGACCGCCGATAGAACAAAGGAATGGACGTATGAAAATACATAACCACTGTCCACCTCACATATGACGAACGATGTTGGAAGTGACATTCCTTTGTACATGAACCGCCTCAAAATCAAAGAAGCCGCCGATGATCAAAGGAATAGACTATTGATAACCCAGAACCAATCACCACCTCACAAATGACTTGATAAACGTTATTGCAAGTCAAATTCTTTTGTACTCAGTCCGACTCAATATCAAAGAGACCGCCGATAGAACAAAGGAATGGACGTATGAAAATACATGACCACTGTCCTCCTCACATATGACGAACGACATTGGAAGTGATATTCCTTTGTTCATGAACCGCCTCAACTACAAAGAAGCCGCCGATAATCAAAGGAATATACTAATGATCACCCATAACCAATCACTACCTCAGATATGACTTGATAAACGTTATTGAAAGTCAAATTCTTTTGTACTTAGTCCGCCTCAACTTCAAAGAGACCGCCGATAGAACAAAGGAATGGACCTATGATAATACATAACCACTGTTCACCTCACATATGACGAACGACATTGGAAGTGATATTCCTTTGTTCATGAACCGCCTCAACTACAAAGAAGCCGCCGATAATCAAAGGAATATACTAATGATAACCCAGAACCAATCACTACCTCACATATGACTTGATAAACGTTTTTGAAAGTCAAATTCTTTTGTACTTAGTCCGCCTCAACTTCAAAGAGACCGCCGATAGAACAAAGGAATGGACCTATGATAATACATAACCACTGTCCAACTCACATATGAAGAACGAAATTGGAAGTGATATTCCTTTGTACATGAACCGCCTCAACATCAAAGAAGCCGCCGATAATCAAAGGAATAGACTAATGATAACCCAGAACCAATCACTACCTCACATATGACTTGATAAACGTTTTAGAAAGTAAAATTCTTTTGTACTTAGTCCGCCTCAACTTCTAAGAGACCGCCGATAGAACAAAGGAATGGACCTATGATAATACATAACCACTGTTCACCTCACATATGACGAACGACATTGGAAGTGATATTCCTTTGTTCATGAACCGCCTCAACTACAAAGAAGCCGCCGATAATCAAAGGAATATACTAATGATAACCCATAACCAATCACTACCTCACATATGACTTGATAAACGTTATTGAAAGTCAATTTCTTTTGTACTTAGTCCGCCTCAACTTGAAAGAGACCGCCGATAGAACAAAGGAATGGACCTATGATAATACATAACCACTGTCCACCTCACATATGACGAACGACATTGGAAGTGATATTCCTTTGTTCATGAACCGCCTCAACTACAAAGAAGCCGCCGATAATCAAAGGAATATACTAATGATAACCCATAACCAATCACTACCTCACATATGACTTGATAAACGTTATTGAAAGTCAAATTCTTTTGTACTTAGTCCGCCTCAACTTCAAAGAGACCGCCGATAGAACAAAGGAATGGACCTATGATAATACATAACCACTGTTCACCTCACAAAAGACGAACGTCATTGGAAGTGATATTCCTTTGTTCATGAACCGCCTCAACTACAAAGAAGCCGCCGATAATCAAAGGAATATACTAATGATAACCCATAACCAATCACTACCTCACATATGACTTGATAAACGTTATTGAAAGTCAATTTATTTTGTACTCAGTCCGACTCAATATCAAAGAGACCGCCGATAGAACAAAGGAATGGACGTATGAAAATACATAACCACTGTCCACCTCACATATGAAGAACAAATTGGAAGTGATATTCCTTTGTACATGAACCGCCTCAACATCAAAGAAGCCGCCGATATTCAAAGGAATAGACTAATGATAACCCAGAACCAATCACCACCTCACAAATGACTTGATAAACGTTTTAGAAAGTCAAATTCTTTTGTACTCAGTCCGACTCAATATCAAAGAGACCGCCGATAGAACAAAGGAATGGACGTATGAAAATACATAACCACCGTTCACCTCACATATGACGAACGACATTGGAAGTGATATTCCTTTGTTCATGAACCGCCTCAACTACAAAGAAGCCGCCGATAATCAAAGGAATATACTAATGATAACCCAGAACCAATCACTACCTCACATATGACTTGATAAACGTTTTTGAAAGTCAAATTCTTTTGTACTTAGTCCGCCTCAACTTCAAAGAGACCGCCGATAGAACAAAGGAATGGACCTATGATAATACATAACCACTGTCCAACTCACATATGAAGAACGAAATTGGAAGTGATATTCCTTTGTACATGAACCGCCTCAACATCAAAGAAGCCGCCGATAATCAAAGGAATAGACTAATGATAACCCAGAACCAATCACTACCTCACATATGACTTGATAAACGTTTTAGAAAGTAAAATTCTTTTGTACTTAGTCCGCCTCAACTTCAAAGAGACCGCCGATAGAACAAAGGAATGGACCTATGATAATACATAACCACTGTCCACCTCACATATGACGAACGAAATTGGAAGTGATATTCCTTTGTACATGAACCGCCTCAACATCAAAGAAGCCGCCGATATCAAAGGAATAGACTAATGATAACCCAGAACCAATCACCACCTCACAAATGACTTGATAAACGTTATTGAAAGTCAAATTCTTTTGTACTCAGTCCGACTCAATATCAAAGAGACCGCCGATAGAACAAAGGAATGGACGTATGAAAATACATAACCACTGTCCACCTCACATATGACGAACGACATTGGAAGTGATATTCCTTTGTTCATGAACCGCCTCAACTACAATGAAGCCGCCGATAATCAAAGGAATATACTAATGATAACCCAGAACCAATCACTACCTCACATATGACTTGATAAACGTTATTGAAAGTCAAATTCTTTTGTACTTAGTCCGCCTCAACTTCAAAGAGACCGCCGATAGAACAAAGGAATGGACCTATGATAATACATAACCACTGTCCAACTCACATATGAAGAACGAAATTGGAAGTGATATTCCTTTGTACATGAACCGCCTCAACATCAAAGAAGCCGCCGATAATCAAAGGAATAGACTAATGATAACCCAGAACCAATCACCACCTCACAAATGACTTGATAAACGTTATTGCAAGTCAAATTCTTTTGTACTCAGTCCGACTCAATATCAAAGAGACCGCCGATAGAACAAAGGAATGGACGTATGAAAATACATAACCACTGTCCACCTCACATATGACGAACGACATTGGAAGTGATATTCCTTTGTTCATGAACCGCCTCAACTACAAAGAAGCCGCCGATAATCAAAGGAATATACTAATGATAACCCATAACCAATCACTACCTCACATATGACTTGATAAACGTTATTGAAAGTCAAATTCTTTTGTACTTAGTCCGCCTCAACTTCAAAGAGGACCGCCGACTAGAACAAAGGAATGGACCTATGATAATACATAACCACTGTTCACCTCACATATGACGAACGACATTGGAAGTGATATTCCTTTGTTCATGAACCGCCTCAACTACAAAGAAGCCGCCGATAATCAAAGGAATATACTAATGATAACCCATAACCAATCACTACCTCACATATGACTTGATAAACGTTATTGAAAGTCAATTTATTTTGTACTCAGTCCGACTCAATGTCAAAGAGACCGCCGATAGAACAAAGGAATGGACCGTATGATAATACATAACCACTGTCCACCTCACATATGAAGAACGAAATTGGAAGTGATATTCCTTTGTACATGAACCGCCTCAACATCAAAGAAGCCGCCGATATTCAAAGGAATAGACTAATGATAACCCAGAACCAATCACCACCTCACAAATGACTTGATAAACGTTATTGCAAGTCAAATTCTTTTGTACTCAGTCCGACTCAATATCAAAGAGACCGCCGATAGAACAAAGGAATGGACGTATGAAAATACATAACCACTGTCCACCTCACATATGACGAACGACATTGGAAGTGATATTCCTTTGTTCATGAACCGCCTCAACTACAAAGAAGCCGCCGATAATCAAAGGAATATACTAATGATAACCCAGAACCAATCACTACCTCACATATGACTTGATAAACGTTTTTGAAAGTCAAATTCTTTTGTACTTAGTCCGCCTCAACTTCAAAGAGACCGCCGATAGAACAAAGGAATGGACCTATGATAATACATAACCACTGTCCAACTCACATATGAAGAACGAAATTGGAAGTGATATTCCTTTGTACATGAACCGCCTCAACATCAAAGAAGCCGCCGATAATCAAAGGAATAGACTAATGATAACCCAGAACCAATCACCTACCTCACAATATGACTTGATAAACGTTATTGAAAGTCAAATTCTTTTGTACTTCAGTCCGCCTCACTATCAAAGAGACCGCCGATAGAACAAAGGAATGGACGTATGATAATACATAACCACTGTCCACCTCACATATGACGAACGATATTGGAAGTGATATTCCTTTGTACATGAACCGCCTCAACATCAAAGAAGCCGCCGATATTCAAAGGAATAGACTAATGATAACCCAGAACCAATCACCACCTCACAAATGACTTGATAAACGTTATTGCAAGTCAAATTCTTTTGTACTCAGTCCGACTCAATATCAAAGAGACCGCCGATAGAACAAAGGAATGGACCTATGAAAATACATAACCACTGTCCACCTCACATATGACGAACGACATTGGAAGTGATATTCCTTTGTTCATGAACCGCCTCAACTACAATGAAGCCGCCGATAATCAAAGGAATATACTGTAGGGGGGAAGCTAATATCCTCTCACTCTACAAATAATAACAAATCTGACTCCAACAGATAATGAAATGTATTATGAAAAATGAACAAACTTTTGACAATTTTAGAACGGAAACTGAATTGACACGAATTAAGTAGCAGCGAGAAAGCACGAAAAAAAAACGGCGGCGAAAAATAATGCGGAACGATCAAATCTGAAATTTTGTAACATGTGTTCTAATTGGAAAATTTGGAATTTCGTTAACAACAACTGTAGTGACACTACAGACACTCCCTCCCGAAGAACCGAACTCGCCGTGATGGAGTCGATCGTACTGTAGGCAGAAGACTGCTTGGCTCGGGTGGCTCGTCTATAGTCTCCACAGTCTGAGGTAGAGGTGCGAGGACATAAGCCGGCTTCAGGCGGTCTATGGACACGGTGTTTTCTTTGCCGCGCATCGTCACCTTGAAAAATTTGTCGGCTCGCTCAACCACAGGAAATGGTCCGTCATAGGGTGCCTGAAGAGGTCGTCGTGATGCATCATGTCGTACGAAAACGTGCGAACATGTTTGCAAATCTGGATGGACGAACGTATTCTTGGCCCCATGTTGTGTAGTTTGAACGGGTTTCAACTGTTCCATGGTACGTTGTAGACCTGAAACGAACTGCGAGGCTTCCTGCTCAGCTGGAGTGTCGAAAAATTCCCCTGGGAGGCGAAGCGTTGTGCCGTATACCATCTGGGAAGTAGTAGCTTTCAAATCTTCATGAAAAGCTGAACGGACACCCTAGAAGGACAACTGGCAGACGATCAATCCAATTTGGAGATGCATGGGCTCGGAGTGATGTCTTCAGGGAGCGATTCAGTCTTTCAACCAGGCCATTGGCTGCAGGGTGAAAGGATGTCGTATGAATGTGACGCATTCCTAATATCTTCGACAGGGAACGGAACAACGAGGATTCAAACTGCCGCCCCTGGTCGGTTGTGATTTTCAGCGGTACTCCGAAACGACTGATCCAACCAGAAAGGAGAGCCTGAGCAACCGACTCAGCTGTTGAATCAGCAACAGGAATGCATTCTGGCCAGCGAGAGAAACGATCAATGCACGTTACACAGTAGGAGTAGCCTTGGCATGATGGAGAGGGCCAATAAGGTCAACATGAATATGAGCAAATCTTTCTCCAGGTACCACAAATTCGCCAGGAGGGCTGACTGTGTGCCTCTGAACCTTGGCACGTTGGCAACTGGTGCATGAACGGGTCCACAAACGACAATCATGTGCCATTGACGGCCAAATGAACCTCGTTTTCAGCATCTTCTGAGTGGCTTTGTTTCCTGGATGGGAGAGGTTGTGAACAATATCGAAAGCGACTTTGCGAAAATTGGGTGTGATATATGGCCTCACACGACCGGTAGAGGTGTCACAGTACACAGGAACGTTCGAATCAAACATGCAGAGTTTGATTAAGTTCAGGGAACTAGAAACTACCAAGGCTTTCAATTCGTCATCAGCTTCTTGTTCTTCCGCGAGTTTGACCCAATCAATCTCAGTCACGTGAGTAACTAGCTTCAACTCGGGAAAGCGCATCTGCGACTACTATTATCCTTTCCAGATATGAAACGAATATCAGTAGAGAACTGCCCAATGAAATCGAGGTGTCGAGCTTGCCTTGGACTTGCTTTTTCCAAATTTTGTCGAAAAGCGAAAATTAGAGGCTTGTGGTCGGTAAAAATAGTGAAAATTCGACCTTCCAACAAGTACCTAAAATGCTTGATGGCTTCATAAATGGCGAGCAGCTCCCTATCATAGGTGCTGTATTGAGTTTGTGCTGGACTCAATTTCTTGGAGAAGAAACTCAATGGTTGCCAATGCTCCTCGACTAGCTGCTCAACAACAGCACCGATCGAAGTGCCTGATGCATCAACCGACAATGAAAGAGTCGCATTGTGGAGTGGGTGAGCGAGGAGTGCTGCACCTGCCAAATCGTCTTTGCACTTAGCGAAAGCTTGCTCTAGCTCTGGCGTCCATTGAATGGGAGTTTTGTCACGCTTTTTGCAACCGTCATGAAGTGCATGAAGCATGGCTTGGCTCTCAGCGGCGTGTGGAACAAATCGCCGGTAGAAATTTAGCTTCCCTAGGAAACGACGTAGCTCCTCGATTGTTGTTGGCTTGGGATAGTCTCTTATTGCTGCTACCTTGTCAGGGAGTGGACTAGTACCTTCAGCAGTGATCAAATGACCCAGAAATTTAACTTCTGTCAGGCCAAATTTGCTCTTTGAGGTGTTCACTACAACTCCATACTGGCGAAACCTATCAAAAAGTTTCTCGAGATGTTGTAGATGCTCCTCCTTGTTTGCAGAAGCCACGAGAACGTCATCAATATAGGGAAAACAAAAATCGAGACCTTGAGTGATAGCATGAAGGAAGCGCTGGAAACTCTGGGCAGCATTTCTGAGACCAAATGTCATCACGGGGAATTCAAACAACCCAAAAGGCGTGACAATGGCTGTTTTGGGAATGTCAGCTGGCTCCATGGGGATTTGATGGTAGGCTTTTACCAGGTCGACCGTGCTAAAAACGCATTTCCCTGCAAGATTGTGAGTGAAATCACGTATGTTGGGAAGAGGATAGCGGTCTGGTATTGTAACGGCATTCAAAGCACGATAGTCTCCGCATGGCCTCCAGGTACCATCCTTCTTTGGGACCATATGCAATGGGCTGGACCATGGGCTGTTGGATGGTCGGCAGATACCCTGTTCGAGCATGTACGAAAATTCGGCTCGTGCAATGGCCTCTTTTTCGGGAGACAATCTCCTTGCTCGTGCACAGATGGGAGGTCCCTCAGTCAGAATATGGTGCGTGACGGAATGCTTGGGCGCTATTTTTCCAACAGAATTCGGATTTGTCAAATCAGCGTAACGATGAATCAGGGCTTGATAAGGAGAGTCGTTTGTCGGGCCTACAGTAGAAATTCCAACGCATGAAACGTCTTGGAGTATGCCGGAAACATGAAGAGACGTGCAGTTATCGACTAGTCTCCGACCCTTGATGTCGATCAGTAAGCCAAAATGATGTAAGAAATCAGCACCAATTATTCCCTTATCTACTGCAGCGACGGTAAATGGCCAACGAAAGGAACGGCGCAAACCAAAATCTAATTCGAGAATTTTTCGCCCATATGTGTTGATGATGGTCCCATTGGCAGCGTACAGTTGGAACTCGCCTGGTTTTGGAGTTGCGTTAGCACGATTAGTTGGAGGGATGACAGAAATATCCGCGCCACTATCGACTAGAAACTGGTACCCTGTGGACCTATCGGAAACAAATAGGCGACGTTGAGTGAGGGCCGCTGCATCAGTCGCCTCTAGCGACGGCCTTGGGAGTTTTCCGGAGACTCATTAGGATTTTTGGACTGATTGGGAGAAGATTTCGCCTGAAAGGTACATGGTGTTATACATTTAAAAGCTTTTTCTCTGTAACGATGGTGAAATTTGCACACACCATCAAAATGGGTTGGTTCTGCCCCCATTCGAGAGCGTGAGGAACTTCGTGCACGAGGCATCTTCTCACGTAGAGCTGCGTCAATTCGTGTTGATAAGTTGCGAATTTCAACCAAAATTTGTTCTAGAGTAGTACTACTTTCCGTTTTTTGTGGTGAATGCAAGCTACTTAGGTTACTATTACTCGAACTACTTGTACTTGGCTTGTGTTGAGCTATGGCACTTACAGCAGGAGTAGACATAGAAACAACTTCATTTATTTTGTCTGCCATGGTAGTGAGTTGACCTAGGTCGTCCGTACTAGTGGTGAGAATGGCCTGAATTTGGGTCGGAAGGCGCTGTAGCCACAGAGACTTAAGTAAGGCGTCACTTACTTTACCTCCTGAAAGATCTTTCATCTCACGTAGTAGCTGGGAAGGGCGCTTTTCTCCAAGCTCCAGGTCGCTGAGGAGTTTCCGCAGTTGCTTCTCTTCAGAATCGGAATAGTGGTCTTCCAGGCGCTGACGTAAGGTGGTATATAGGTTTTCGGCTGGAGGTTCTAGAATGATGTCGCTCACGCAGGCTAGAACGTCACTCTCCACAGCTCCGACCAACGTATGATACTTGGTGACATCATTAGTGATTCCCGCGTTGAAAAATTGAGAATCCAATTGTCTGAACCAAAGTTTTGGGTTTTTCTTCCAAAAAGGCGGAACTTTTATGGCCACTCGGCTCACCTGTACCGGTGCCTGAAGTTGTGCTCCAGCAGGTGGGGGATCCATACCGCAAAACGAGTCACAGATCACGTCTTGGGTCAACACTTTTGTAGGGGGGAAGCTAATATCCTCTCACTCTACAAATAATAACAAATCTGACTCCAACAGATAATGAAATGTATTATGAAAAATGAACAAACTTTTAGCAATTTTAGAACGGAAACTGAATTGACACGAATTAAGTAGCAGCGAGAAAAGCACGGAAAAAAAAACGGCGGCGAAAACTTGATGCAGAACGAATCAAATCTGAAATTTTTGTAACATGTGTTCTAATTGAAAAATTTGGAATTTCGTTAAGCAACAACTGTAGTGACACTACAATACTA